>ML432513.1:0-64377 GCA_005239525.1 Nicotiana knightiana | reverse complement strand
CGGGGTCCCGGGGGGGGGGATTCAAGAACACACACATCTTCACTCACAAAAAGCTTCGGGCCTGAGAGCCTACTTTATGCAAAGAAAATTTCTCATACCCCTAGCATTAGCTTGTAAACAACTTTGTTGAATAAATGAAGATCTATCTCATCAATGGATTGGTGAACTTTCTCCTTCTTTTACTTTGCATTATTATTTAATGTTATCCAAAATATTACCTCTTCTTATATTGTGGACCTCAATCGAGGATTGTAACCGATTCTTAGTTCCAACCATATTAACTTCTTCTCGTTTATGCTCCTTGATCTAGAATTAATTATCTTTGGCTAGGATTTATCCTTCTTCTAATCATTTGATTTAGTTTGGCAAAAATACTTAAAAAACTTTTTGATCAAACAATATAGCGCCGTCTGTGGGGATTTCCTAGCCAAAGTCTTAGTTTCCTCTAGATCCAAATGCGTCCCTAGTTCTATTTCTCATTCGATGAAGTTTCGTCCTTTCATTGCGCATGCAGACTTAAGAAACTTGTCGGTAGGCCTTTGAAACCGCCAAATCAACCTAGATCCTTCCACGAAACCGGAGTTGTGTTTGATTTATACACGAGAACTACGCTGCACAGTGGTAGCAGCTTAGGTGTGTTGTGCACAAGCCGTTACAATAGGACTACGACCATTACGTATGGAGCGCGTTCGCAGTCCTATTGCCATATTAACACCAAATATCATCTATACCTTACGCATATTGCCTTCTCTCTTACAATGTGGAATTATGTCCGCTATGTAATCCTCTAGAATGATAAATATGCCACATCTGTATGTTTGTGGTATGTCTTGTGTTTTTGTCGTCTTTGTGCGCCCGGGATTGGGCCGAACCGGGACTCGAACTCAAGGTCTCAACGGGCGAAGTAGGTTTTCCGTCCATGAGATGTCCATGCTCAACCAACGACGAGGCCAAGCATAAAGCTGGTATCAGATCTAAAACCAACATCAGAGTATGGAACAAAACGAGCAGTTCTGCGGCGCGATTTCCAGTTCGTTGCCAGTCAATACGGGAGGAGTTTCCTGGTCTAAGGAGGGAAGACACCAAATACCAATCCAAAGACCCACAAGACGTCACCCGAGTTTGATGGACGTCAGCTCGCCCAAGTCTCTCAAGCACAGAGCGCTGAGGTAAGTGACTTCACCAAGCTGATAGCAACCATGAAGCAGAGCCTGAGAAAGAAACGTGGACACTCCCCTCTACTCGCCAACCAACTAGTCGAGGTAACAAATGATTTCGTTTGTTTCTAACCTATTATTCCTTTTTTAAACAGTGGAACGGAGGCAGGGGCATCCTCCCAAATACGCGAACGAGGGATTGCCGACATACAAATTTTAAGTTTCTTCTCCACGAAGATGCTCCGACCCCTTCAGAAAATGGTACATCAGGAAAACAACCCACACCATATCATACTGCAGACAACGGGCAAACAATTTAGAACAAGTTGACACCATAAAGAAAAAGTCCCCGTAGACTGGGATTGGGCGGCTAGCCCGGAAAATGTGCAAATCTCTCCCACACATGCGGAACATAAGTGTGCAAAACTTGCCCGCATACTCGTCAAGACAGCGCTACTCCGACTCACACCAACTAAATTCAATGAGTTACATCCGAACCCCGCCCGAATTAATCAAGTCTCAGGATGTCTCGAAGCCTAAGTAATGAGTTCATCGCATGACCCGTCAACTACCTCTCTAGGCCGAGAAATGAAGGGACTAGATAGGCTGGAACTCCTCCCAGCGCTTGCATATAGACCATGCAACAACATGTAATGTTCTCCAACAAAAAAGCAAGCGAGGCAACACGCGATATTCTTACATGACTCCACCAAGTTTACACATCACGCCAACACAAGAAATGTACTCGACCTCGTTCGAATTCACACCCATACAGCCCCGGGCCATCGTCAATTGAAAGTAAAGTTTGACCTTGCTCGAACTCATTACGGGTCACATTCGACCTCGTTCGAATTCACACCTATACGGCCCCGAGCCATTTCCAATTGAAAATAAAGTTTGGCCTCGGTCGAATTAACAAGTAAAAGTTCGACCTCTCTCGAACCCATTGCGGGTCACATTCGAATTCACACCCATATGGCCCCGGGCCATTGCCAGTTGAAAGTAAAATTTTACCTTGCTCGAATTAACAAGTCAAAGTTCGACCTCGCTCGAACTCATTACGGTTCACATTCGACCTCATTCGAATTCACATCCATACGGCCCAGGGCCATCGCCAATTGAAAGTTAAATTTGACCTCGCTCGAACTTGTTACGGGTCATATCCGACCTCGTTCGAATTCACACCCATGCGGCCCCCATGTGACTCTGCTCGAGATAACAAGTCAAAGTTCGACCTCGTTTGAATTCATACCCCTGCGGCCCTCGACCATTGCCAGTTGAAAGTAGAATTCAACCTCACTCGAACCAACTAAAAGTCAAAATTGGAACTCGCTCGAGTCAATGACAAGTCAAGATTCGACCTCGCTCGAATTAACAAGATAAAATTCGACCTTGCTCGAGTTAACCACAAGTCAAAATTTGACCTCGCTCGAACTCTCAACTGAAAGTCAGGGTTCATCACGAGAAAATCCAAAGATCTTTTCAGACAGAAAAGCCAAAGACATACAGCCAAAGACAAACTGATTGTTTTATTCAAATAACGTCTTACAAAAGGCCAAAGCGGGCCCCCACAATAAGAAAATCAGCAACAATGAAGAATAGAACAAAAAAAACTAAGTATAGAAAAACTAAGCACAAAGGCTTCACTCAACACTGTCCCTGTCCACGCCATCACCCTTCTCCATGTTTGGTCCAGCGGCTTCACCTCCATCATTGTCCCATCCATCAACACTTTCATCATCAAAGGTAAGCCCTTCTTCATCCTCATCATCTTCGCCGGCCTCCGATGTTGCAGGATCAAAGAGGCAGGCAATACGGGCCTCGCGTGCTTTAGCACGGACATCTTCAAAAGCGGCCTCATGAACACTCCCCGCTATCAACAAGTCCTTGTATATATCCCGATGAGCCTCAGCATGGATCCATACCTCGTACAAACGGCGAGGAACAACAGCAGAGGTAGATGCTTGAGGAGGAGCCTGAGCCAATAATCGCACCTTTTCAGCCTCGAGCCGCACCTCCCTCAGTGCAACCGTTTCCATCTCAGCTGCTCGCTCAGAACTAAGAACGCGGATAATATCTTCCAGTGCCACTACCCTCGCCAAAGCCGCCACTCGGTCTCCCTCAGCCCTCTCTAACTCAGTCGCCTTCTCTGACAATTCGACGCTTAGATTGGCAACTCTGGTGGTGTGTTTCTCATGCTCCGCTCGCAAGGCCACCACCTTCGCCTGGAGATCAACACATTCGGGCGAAACCCTATTGACCACCTCAAGCTCCTCTTCTTTGGACCTAAGCAGCCCCTCGAGCTCGCTGCATCTGCCAATGGACCACATCAAGTCTTCATCTTTCCGCTCCAACTCCTCCCTAAGGGATTGATGACTACCGCCCGCCCTGAGCAGCGCATGCATCCCGCAACACTTATCACGATACCAGCAGTATTTCGAAGCCATTTTCTGAAAGGAAGCAGCCCGTGGCTCCACCCAATGAGCACCCTTGATCTCCAAGATAAACGTCTGAAAAGTAAAAAGAGGAGGAAAAATAAAGGGTCCGCAAAAATGGAAGTCGTGAAACAAAGAAAACAGTAAAAACTCACCATCAAAGCCATCCCAGCTACACTTCGTGACAAGCCAACATCGTTGATCCCCCGAAGAGACCTGCTTTCGATAACGGAACACACAAGGTCGAATTGGGGCACCAAGTCCACCGTATCCTCCAACAGGTCGTAATCCGATGGAATCTCGAGCACACGGGAAGGACCCTCCGCTCTCACCTCGACCCGGGTAAACCTCTCCTAAAACATTCTCATGTCCTTAGGATCAACATCTGAATCGGATTCGTAATCGTCCATAGCCACGCCTTTCGCGCTCTCATTGGCTTAAGAGGGAGCACGACCTTGCTGAGAGGTCAATGGACCGCTCGAAACGATCGCAACGGTCTCTAAAATATTCCATCCTACCTCGGTATTTTCCTCCACGCCCGAAATGATCATTGTCTCCACGCCCAGGGAGAATGCGGATTCTACACCCAAACTAGCATCACCATCAGGTTCAGACACCGCCAACACGGGATCGCCCCTCGAAGCCCCTTCAATCGAGGGCATCCCCTCAAGCATCATCCTTAGCCTCTTTGATAGATCCTCTTCGCCATCGCCCTGAGATGATTCGTCCGCTAAATGAACTGCGGGGACCGGAGCTTCCACCAGAGAAGCAACTGCCAAATGGCCGGGTCCGGGCGTAGCCGTGATCTGTGAAGTATCCGGAGCCTAAATTCCCCCACTTGGAGCTGCTATTGGTATAGGTCAAACCGAAGAATTCGATTGACGGAAGGAAGGAATTGTAGCCCTTGTTCTCCTCGCTTCTCTCCGACCTGCCAATGAGAGAAATTTGACCCAAAAAGGGGATATAAGAAGGACGAAAATAGGGAACTAAGATCAAAGTGACTGAGGGCGAGACGAGATGACTCACCAGCGGAAGGCTTGCGCCCGAACCTATCATGGAATGCCCGAACCTGGCTCACCCACTCGCGGATATCGGCAACTAACGTAGGAGGTTCCCTCTCGGCTGCAAAAAAAGGAACAGATCACCGAAAGGGAGCAACAAACAACCACTTTCTAAAAAAAGAAGAGAAAAAAAGAAAGAAAAACTTACGGGCGAAATTCCACTCCTCAGGAAACCTGTCAAGGTTCAACACCACATGCTCTGTCCTCACATAGAAGAATTTCTTCCAAAAGCGGTGATTGGTCTTATCATCCATCTTCACCACCAAGCCCTTGGTTCCTCGGTGACATAGATGTATCATCGTGCCCCTATGAAAATTTGGAACGAAGAGGTGAACAGGTGCTGGAGAGAATTCCCCCGACCGGCTAGCTCCGCATACTTGATAAGCATGAGGAAGAGCTTGTATATGTATGGAGAGAGCTGAGCCGGCCACACCTCATAGTAGCGGCAAAAGTCTACTGCCAAGGAAGGATGGGGAAGTGTGTATCCGTTGACGAATGCGTACGCGTAAAACGCGCAATATCCCGGGCGGTGTATCTGCACAACATCACAACCTATTGGAACAAGTTCGATATGGTCAGGGATCCTCCATTTAGCCTTCAGCTCAGTAAGCGCCGCGACATCCATTTTAGAGACGAGGGGCTCGAAATCGTCATCAGGAGGGTTCTTAAAATCAGTCCTAGCCTTCTCCGGGCGAGGGACTATCTCATCTACAGTTGAAAATTTCTCATCTTCCGCCATGATTACTCCCTCTTCATGAGAAGGTGTCAGTTTCAGGCACAGGTGCACCGGCAGCTCTGTCTGATTTAGAGGGTGCACTAGCCATCTCTTCCTTAGTTGCGTAGATTGAGAATGCTAAGGAAAAGTGGGTAGTGACGATAAGAGGTTTCAACAGAAAAGAGAGAGAGGTATAAGAACCAGGAGAAGGAGCATAGGAAGTTTGGGATTTTTTTTAGATCAATGAGGAAATACAACACCCAAATGAAAAACTCTCCCCTATTTATAAAGATGTAGGCACCCTGAGCGGGAAAACAAAACGCCGCCATTTCGATTCCAAAACAGAAGCGGCACGAAAAATGATGCAACATATAGGGAATGTGCGCCATAATGACGCATGACGAATTAATGACGTTTCAAACTGACGCAACGGTCTGCTGCAGCTCTCGAAACATCACATTGTTATCTCGCCATGGGGTATTCGCCCATCGACCAAGATGCTCAGATTTCTCAACATTCGAACTAGCGAGGTCCTCCCATCAAGCTCGCCCAAAGACAAACCCGACAGGCGGAGGGACTAACTGTATGGCTCAAAATCTGATCAAAAGAAGTTCGCATAAGAAGGAACGACAAGGGGTCGAGTAAGCCGAAGTCGTACTTATGAGGCGATATGATATTGAGTGCCTCGGCTATAGCCGAGGTCTTACATTCAGAAGCCGACACGGCGAAGTAGGCGCTATGGCGTTTCAAAAAGGACAATCCAAAGTATGGTCAAAAGATTTAGGTACTCTGGTTAAGGACCGTTGGGTAGATAAAAATATTTTGTATAAATACTAGGGGAGAGAGTGAAGTAAGGGGGAGTTTTTCAAGAATACACACATCTTAACTCACAAAAAGCTTAGGACCTGATAGCTTGCTTTATGCAAAGGAAATTGCTCAGAGCCCTGGCATTAGCCTGTAAACAACTTTGTTGAATAAATGAAGATCTATCTCATTAATGGATTGGTGAACTTTCTCCTTCCTTTACTTTGCATTATTATTTAATGTTATTCAAAATATTACCTCTTCCTATATCGTGGACCTCAATCGAGGATTGTAACCGATTCTTAGTTCCAACCATATTAACTTCTTCTCGCTTATGCTCCTTGATCTAGAATTAATTATCTTTGGTTAGGATTTATCCATCTTCTCATTATTTGATTTAGTTTGGCAAAAAGACCTAAAAAACTTTTTGGTCAAACACTATAATTATTTGATTAATAAAAAACTGTAAGCAATTTTTCTGTCCAAATTAAATGTCTTATGTCTATTTACCTATAGGACTATGTATGTTAATAACTTGGGAAGTTTTTTTACACTTTTCGGTATTTTTAAAATATACGATATATATAACAAAAAGGTGCTTTGGACTTTCATTCAATCTTCAATATGTGCAATTTTTTCAAAAGGACTTAACTTTATATACACTACAATATAAAATAAAGCCTAAAATAAATGTTTGCCTATTAGTGCAATTCAATATATTTTTAATAGGTTAATGATCAGTCATATTTTTCAAATAACCAATTTCACTTGTTATATGAAGTTACAGTTATTTTTTGGATTAAGCTACATAAAATAACAGCGTAATTTTTATAGTAGGTTAGCTTATGATTTGTTCCAATTATTAATCAGTATTATTAAATAGAACTACTTGCAATTATCTTTTAAATAACTTGATTGTGTAAATATTTTTTGACGTTGTAGATACATAGAACTTAAATTCTTATTTTTTAGGTAACCTGTAAAAGTTCATGTACATTATTAATGTAAACAAGCTAAATTCTTTTCAAAAACTCGATATCCAATGTTTGAACGTTCTCTTATTTCAAATATACCCTCTCCGTCTTATATTGATTTTTCACATCTATTTTAAAAAACAAATTGAAAAAGAAGAGCCATTTGTGTATTTTTCAAACAATTCTAAATAGTAAAGGTAAGCTATTCGTGTGTCGTAAATAAACTCGTAAAAGATAAAGTTATATCCACACAAAAAGTGACCTTTTATAGGATCGTCGCAATGTTTTTCGGATATACATAAACGGAAAAGTGACAAATGATACGGAATAGAAGGAGTAATAAAACTAAAATTCTTACCGTAATAGTATTTTATACTCAAATTAATCAGACATCTAAATTGGGATTGGTGGAGTACAATGATTATTATTGCGAACAGAATTGTCACATTCGTGTACCCAAGAAAAAGTAGTCACATGAGGGGAACTAGATGTTGAAGAAAGAAAATGTAAGAGAATGATATTTTAATCATTTTAGATTAGAGACTATAGTATTAATTAGTATCTTGCACATTATCCAAAATACATAAACGTCATTGACAGGAACATCTTCATGATTATACTCCAAGACTAAACCATGTTTCCCTTCATTTCTTCCTCTGATCATCTTCGTGGACTATCATGAACCTCACTCTATCTATTTCTCTTTTTCTCTTTTTCTCTTATGCGATTTTCGCAATTATTCGGTTTCTAGCCAACCTCAACTTGATATATGTCGGAATTAATGTAAGAGAGAGACATATCTTAGTGACACATACATAGTCCTAAATGAGTTTAGTTTGCTACTCCATCAATTTCAATAGCGTAATTGACCGCTTATGCACTCAAATTTAAGAAACAAATTAAAAACTTTAGAAACTTGTATTCTTAAATAGTATGCTAAGTGTGTAACTAGAAGTTAAAAATTAAATTGGTTTTAAATTATAAAAAAGAAATGGTATATTATTTTGAGACGGATTAATAAACACGTAACTACGCATAAATTGGAACGAAAGAGTTTATGATGATTCACGTCAGCTGAGCAAACCAGGATGTCATCTATCAGCCATTGCCGATGAAGGACAGGACATTCATCGTATTAAGTTGGCATCGTCTTTCTTTTTGGTCTCTCTGTCTCTTCTTTTATTTGCTCAACTCAATACCAGACTCCACTATTTTGCGGCAAATGCATACACAGATCTCCACTCAATAATTAACTAAAATTGATTTTAATTAAATGCTGAAACGTTTGGTGAGTTAGTAATAATGAGATCCACACGTGCATGAAGTGTTGTGTAGAGTAGTATTAAAATTTGATACTGAAGGTGAAGGGCCAGAGAGAGAGAGGAAGAGAGTAGCTTTATTGGTAGGCCTATGTTGTCGGCCCTCTACATACCAAATGAATAAAGTTACTGATCTCTAACTTTATTTGTATGATGAAGAAAGCTAAAAAGCCCACAGTTCTCAGAAGATTGGCACGTGGGAGGTTGCACAGTGAGACCAAAGTGCAAGACCCGGAGCATTAAGTTCAAATAAACTCAATATTTTTTAAGAAGCGAAGCATAAATTTATATATAAAAACTTACTAAAATTACGCTTAACAAATATTTTTGCAAATTTAATTATATAATAATAAATTTAATGATAAAAATCTTAAAAGTTAAACACATAAAATTTTAAATTCAGAATCTATCTCTGACCCACCCAACCCAGAGGCGGATATAGTATTTTACCGACAGATTCAATTAAATTCATAACTTTCTACGTGGAATAAAATTTATTAAAATTATAAAAAATATTGATATGAACTCATAAATTTAAAAATATAATGAATTCAATACTAAAATTTTTAAAAATTGAACCCATAATATTAAAATTCTGTATCCGCATATGACCCACCCGCACCCACAACCCCAATTGAAATGAAATGATGAATTTGATGATTTTGGGTTGTGGGGGGTGTGGATTTTTACAGAATCTACTGCTTGGAACCTTTATATGTGGGGCCGTTTTAGGCTCATCCTCCATGTGGGTTAGGAGGATTTTGTTTGATCCTTAACCATGTGCTTACCCATCTTGGTTTCAATTTTGACTCACCCTAATCAAAAGCAGTACTATATTAGAATGAAATTATAGCCATTTCAAATCAAACAAACTTATGAGTCCGAGAATAAAGGTTAGAAAGGATAAATAAATTTTCAAGCTGTAGCTTTGTTTTGGCTCTTTCACTCTTCACCTGGAAAGGATTAGATTAGTTAGAGCCAATTATGCAGCATCAAGAGCAGAGTTTTAAAGAGTAAAGGTGGAGGACGGTACATTTTACCTGCAATGGAGCAGGCATTAACCCCACTAAATTGAAAATTCTAAATATATATATATATATATATATAATAAGGATTATATCATTTTCAAAAGAAAAAAATTATTGAGTTCACCTAATGAAAAGCTCACGTTTTGTAATTTACATATCCTTCTTCAACTTACAATAATTTGAACTACTTCTAGTCAACTCGGAATTTCATAAATTCATGGAATGTTCACAAAGAGATCAAATATATCAAATATTATTTTTTTCAAAACTATCGAAGTGATCAATGGATGTTTTTTCTTTTTGTGGAGATCAAATACATTTCATGGAAGTTCCAGTTATCCTACGATCCAGAAATACGTTGCTTAAACTCTTGAATCACGAAAGACGACCTAGAGAGAAGAATCAAGACAATAAACAGAATTATACCCACGAAAATTTATCAAGAAAATCTCTTCTTCTTTAAAAAAAAAAAAAACTACTTCTAGTCCAACATATAATGATTTTTTTTGTTTATGTCGTTTATTATGTTGAGCTCATAAATTTGTCCGAGACATTGATCTTGAATGAATAATGATGCGTTAGGTATAATAAAGTGCAAGGACCTTGAGAAATCAAAGTGCCATTGTAGTTGTTGGAATAAAAGGAGAAATAGGCGAGATGAATAGAGCTGTCAAAACGGGCTAGCCCAGCTCAGGCCAGTTCAAGCCTTGTGAGCTTTTAAATTTGGTGGGTTAGGACGGGCTGACCCTTCATATGACTGGGCCTTAAAATGGCCAACCCAATCCAAACCTAAGAGGACCGCGGGCTAGGGCGGGCCGGCCCTTCAATTTTTTTTAGAAAAAAGAATTTCTTTTGATCCTTAAATATTTTTTCGTGACATAGTCGATTAATCATATAAACAACTTTCATTTGTTTGGAGCGTACAAAAAGCTTGATATTTGATGAGGAATCTCGTAATTGAAATACAAATTCTCTATATCTCTAGCTCTTCTTTTTTAAAGTTACATGAATATTTTCTTAATACTTTTCTTTCATTTTCCTCAGATTCAGAGATTACTTCAATAAGTTTATATGCTGAGGTTTTTCAATGAAGGATTAACATCATTTGCTAATTTCATCATTATAGTCTATAAATTTTTTAAAATTCCTGAAATTTGCTAGTGATCTATTTTTTTTGTATGTATTTAAAATTGATCTTTTTCTATACCAAGGAGCAGTTTAAATATTAATAATATATTAAAGTAATCCAAACTGATCAATGGCCTCTTAAAGTAATATTTTCTTTTGAAATTTTTTAATTATTGATCACCTTAAACTTTTTGAGTTTGCTATTAATTAAGCAAAAGCAAAACTAATTTTGTCATATTACATGCATGTCAAAAATCTAAATTCTAGTTGATATGGAAAGGTAAATGAACAATCTAGTGTTTGAGAATGGAGATTATAGTTAATAGTTTTTTAGTTTTTATTTTTTAAAAATATTTAATATTTAATTAATTTTTGGCCTATGAGCCGGCTCAAGCTCAATCTCAAGGGCCAGACTTCTAAATCTCAATTTTAAATGGACTTAAAAAATCTTAATTCAATCCTATTTAAATAGCGGGCTAAGTTGGGCTGACCTCACACATCAGATCCATTTTAACAGCTCTAAAGATGAGGATAGAGAAATTGATATATTAAGAATCAAGACAATTGAAAGTGGCCTTTCTAGGATAAGGAGTCAATCTTTTCATCCTTGTTTTGCTGAGTTGGGGACAGAAAAAGAAAAGAGAAAAGATGGTAGACTTTTCATGTGTTGTTGCTATTAATAATAATCTTGTGATTTTAGATAACGCCATCTTCCTTGAAAAGGCCATATGCCAAATTAAAGTACATTATATATTGTTTAAATAATAGTTTCCCATTAAGCGCGCAGAGATAAAGAGCTCCTTAATTAATAGACTGCATTGTCAAGTGGCCGTGGCAGCAATGTGCAAGCAAAAGGTGCAAAAGTTTGAAAGCAGCAATAATTCACGTCATTTGTGATATGTTATGCAAGTAGCTCGAGACCATCTTCTCATATTGTCTTTAATTCTACTTGTTAAACTGTTAGGGATCGAAAATAACAAGGCGTCATATGAAAACTAACAAAACAATTATGTTTGACGATGAATAAGACGATACAAAAATGTGTATTAAAAGAGACATAATACTTTAATGTAGTTTGATCAATAGGCCTATTTATGATAAAACTAATATAAGAGAGAAAAAAACTATAGAGAGAAAAATCTCCCCCTAAACAAAGCTCTTTTAATGACTACCTACGTGGATGCTATTGTGTTATGTGTAAAAGAGGGATCCTCAATTTATACAAGTGCGAAACTTCTCCTACAAGAAAAAAATCTGTCAAATAGGGAAGAGAATTAAATTTTCCTTTTAGGAAAACTAAAAACAATATTAGTAATACTTTGACTTTCCTTTAAGAAAAAAGTAAAACTCAAATATGGTAAGAAAATTAGGACAAAATCCTAACATAAACCATATATTGAATTAAAAATTCCAGTTCTCATATTGTCTTTCTGATCAAGAATCAACACATTACATAGAGTAAAATCTTTTATTGAAGGGCCAATAATTGTTGAATTGACATTCTGTACTGACTTCCAGAAGACTTTTTACTAGCTTTTTTTCACTTTGGTACGTCGTATTGTTATAATCAGTAGCGAAGCTAGGAATTTCCTAATAATGTTTAAATTTGAAAAAAATGAAATTTTTTTGCTAAAATCTAATATTTTACCTATATAGACAATGTATACGTCAAACTTCTTAAATCATATCCATTAATATAAAGTTCCTTCAAACAAACAAAAAAATGAAACAATCTAATATCAAAAGGACAAGATGAAACAATTGAGAGCATGAGGACATGCTTTGCCGAAAGAGAAAAAGGGGATGATATGTAAGCTGGAAAGTCTGCTGAAAAATACTAGCTAGTAGTACTCCTACTTGCTATGCTTTAATATTTTCACTAATTTGCTTCTAAACAAGCATGCTTCTGAATTATACCTTTACACAGCCAATAATTAATTACTATATGTTGTGTACTTTGTGTGTTTATAACTGCAGAAAGTAAATATTATGAGTTGGAAAGATGAGTTAATGCAAGTAGACAAGGGCGGCTTTAGGTCTGAGGTTGACTTACAAAGGAGATATACCCTAGATAGGATATATAGCTTTTGTTTTTTTATTCATTAAACAAATTCTGACAAAATCTTAAAGGGAAAAGACAATAACAAGTGTGCGTGATGAAGAGATCAGATTATTAAAGGTGTTTTGGTTCGATCATAATGCATATTCTTTGGATCAATAACCTCATTTAAAAAAAAAAAGGAATGGTCCAATACGTTCTTAATATATAGTCCGTGATATATCGCATGCAAATGACAACTAGCTTTTCAGTTAGTTTACACCTTTTTGTGAAATTGTTTAAATATGTTTTTTTTCTTTTGTTTGAAACTTATTATATAAATTAGTTTGAAATTCTTAAACTAATGTCTGAGAAAAATTAGAGTGCATCAAATGGGCGGATACAGTCATATTTGAGCATGTTAAAATGAGTTGAGCGTTTTTTGGGCCACGAATTGGTTAATTTGGACAAAACGATAGATTGTAACTCAACCAATTCAACTCAAAGTCATTCTTTTCATGTGTTAAATTTTTTTAAAATTTTTTAATCACCAAACCAAGTAAAAAAATTGTTTTTTCTACATAAATAGAAATAAAAAAACAGCGTAAAGGAAGAAGTGAACATCAAAGCTAAATATATTCTTATGCATCAAATTAAGCGATCTTAAGTTGTCAAAATTGACTCAAACTTTCAAATTACTTAATAGAACACGTTTTTGGGTTGGTTGGTCGGATTACATTTTTCTAGGCTAAAATGCTAAATTTTGCACCACTAATACTTATCTAGGTAAAACAAAAGCTGGAGAAGTTTTTAAAGATGACAATCAACTTCTCTCAAAATGGGGTGACAGGAGCTGATCCTGGGTTAATATTTAGTTTAAGCTTTACACTTTCCCTTTCATGAATAATGTACATTTCTTGATATTGTTAGTTTTCAGCACTCTGTTAAAGAGTAGAATGATTATGTGGCAGTGGCATCATTGTGACTGGATATAATTATTGACAATTTGTTTGCTGGGTTTATATACTGAAGAAAGTGAAAATTCGTATGAAAACTAATGGCGATTGTTGGATTAAGAGTAGTCTTACGTCGGTTTTTTTGGAACGAGAAATATGGAAGAAGGATGGTCCAGCGAGAAATAGAATGGATAAGGTTACTTTGGCTCTTTTATATAATACGAAAATATAAATAAATAAAAAGTCAGATTTTTATCAGTAGGTCGCCTATAGATAAGGCGACTGGTTTGAAATTTTCCTTGGGCCAAGAAATATGGAAACTGGGCTATGACCCAAAGCGACTTAAATAACTGGGCGATGAAAGTCTTTGGGTGCATTTGCATCTATATCCGTTTTTTGGGTCACGTTTTAACTTGTGCCTATTTTACAAAAGAAATTGCAAGCGTACCCACTTTTTTGCATAACTTCAGTATACGGGGCTAAAGTAACAAAGACAATCACGCAAAACTTCAGCATTCTAGTAGACGGGACTGAAGTAGCAAGTGTGCTGAAGTTTTTGTTTGTAATTGCTGAACTTAAGCATAGTAGCTGAAATTTTGTTCTCTATTTACTGAAGTTTTTGTTTGTCATTGCTGAAGTTTTTATTTTTGTAACTGGCGAAGTTTTTGTTTTGTACTGACGAACTTCAGCTCTAGAGCTGAAATTTTTGTTTTGTAATTGACTAGAACTGAAGTTTTTATTTTGTAACTGGCGAACTTCAGCTCTAGAGCTGAAGTTTTTGTTTGTAACTGGCAAAGTTTTTGTTTGTAACTGACGTTCGTCCTGTTGTATTCGTAAATCTTCAGCAGGGTAAGACTTTCTGTATTCATCTTCTCCACGAGTATGTATATTCTCTTGGCATAGAGTCTGCTTGCAGAATTGGATCTGCTATGACAATATTCACTATTTCATTCCCATTTGTGGTACATAAAGCTGCTTCACCATCACTGAATGCTTGATCATCTATTTTTTGATCAATTTATGCAAATAGCTCCTCTTATTAAGTTGAGGAGGAGAAGGATGAGGAGAAAGGGGGCTGAAGTTGTTTAAAAAGTGGGTACAAATTAAAACTTTTAAAAAAAATGGGTATAGGTTAAATGGGGGCGACCAAATAGGCGCCCCGTGCAATTTTTACGTCAAGAATTGGTATTATTTATGAAGAAGAATTAACCAAAATAGCCGCCCACTAAACGTAAAAATTGCATGGGGCGCTCTATTTGGTCGCCCCATTTTAACCTGCAGCCGCTTTATTTTTCTGTTTGCATTCGTATCCTTTTTTTGTTAAAACTCTTTTTAAATGGCGATTTTGCCCGTTTAAGCTGAAGTTTTTGTTAAGCACGTTTAAGTTGCAGATTTAACAAATGTACTAGAATACTTCAGCTCATGAAAAAGCTTTTTTGGTATGAACTTTTACTTCAGCATGCAGGAGAAAATTGCACTTGAGAAAAACTTCAGCACATTTTTCCTGAAGTTTTTAAAAATGAACTAAACAACTTCAACATTTTCTGCTGAAGTTTTGGAAAAAGCTCATGACAAAAATATTGAGTGCAGGAAAAAAATTCAGCATATTTTAGTGCTGAAGTCTTAGCAAATGCACTAAAAAACTTCAGCTTGTTTAACTTCTAAATTTAATTTCAGCATTCAAGAGAAAATTACATGTGATAAGGTGTCACTTGGAGTTGAAAACCCCTTTGGACATTTAGGTGAGGTTAACTAATGGATGTAATACACCTCTGGTATTAAATCGCCTAAGGTTAAAATGATGCATGCTCTTAAGAGTGTGTTTTCTAGACTGGTCTTCTCCCAAGTGGACAACTTGAGAGTGGAAAGTCGTGACTGTCGACTGCACCGCTGATCGACTTACTCACGAACTTTCCCCTAAAAGGTATTTTTGAAAAGTGCACGGCCGCAAACCACGTAACCGCTAGGTGTGTGCTTAGTGTGAGTTTTCCAAAAGTGGAGGAAGTGAAACGGGATGACAATTTATTCAAAGCAATAAGTATATATAAACAAAAATTTATCACATAAGGCAACTCATATAAGAATCATAAACAATTACAAACACACAAATAAATTTATTATTAACCTAAGTGTGTTATGGTTTAGAACCTAGTATCCCCAGCAGAGTCTCCATGCTGTTATACCCCATTTTAACACGGGTCAAACTAGAGTATAACATATTGGTAATTCTGAAGGTTTAATAAATTAAAGAGAGTCACCACCTAATTATTTTAACGGTGAATTAGGGCACCAATTTTAATTAAGTAGTGCTTAAAGTTAATTCTGTTTTATATGGCCTGCTTAATCTTTAAGACTATGGGTAAGGTTTCTAATTAATCCTATAGGGAAGGTTATTAAGGCACCCTATATGATCTGTTAATTACGGTTAACTGGCCAAACTTAGGTTAATTAACAACTTAAAAAATATGAGACCAATATAAAATAATTAATGAATTACTTAAATCGTTTATAGTGATTGAAAAGGGGGCAACTTAAAAAGAAATCACAGTGCACTAGGACGGCTATTAAAAGAGGTCATATTTCATACAAGATGAAACATTTTTGAATTAGCAAAATACCTTTAGGTTCCAGTAAGTAGCTAAACATTTTGTTGATATATATACTTTTATAAAATACTCAATTAAAAGAAAAAAAGCAATTCGAGTCAGTCTTGAAATAATTCATTGCATTTTCTCCTAGACTTCCTAGGTAAATCCATTTTATTATTCAACAATGAGCCACTAGACACTATGTATCTACTGCATGTACTTATGCATATATACTTATATTTATAATATATGTACATATAGATATTTTATCCACATAGTGAATAATTCCGGAATTAAATCAAATGCCCAGAATTAAATTCGGAGGTCCCTAACTTTATAAATCAATTTTTTGTAGAAAATTATTTTGCTATATTATTAAGGAAATAAAGAAATGAATTGATGGGTGAAATCATTGGTATCGGGCCCGTATTATCGTTCCGCAACCCGGTACATATTTGTTATGATATTTAAGTCCTAACTGTGAAATTTGGTGAGAATCGGAATTTATTTGACGTGATTCGAACGTCCGGTTTGGAAAATAGTGAAATTGAAGTGGTCTTGAGAAAATCATGAGTTTTGAGGTTGAATTCATAGTTTTGAATGTTATTTTTGTTATTTGATCGCACGAGCAAGTCCGTATGATGTTTTTATACTTGGGTGCATGTTTTGTTTGGAGCCTCGCGGGCTCGGGTTAGTTTCGGGTAGTCTACGGAGTGTTTAGAACTTAGAAATCTCAGCTGGTGCATCTGATGTCTGTCTCCCGTCCTCTGATCTCGCAATTGGGAGATCAGGCCTGGGAAATGCAACACATTTTGTTGCAAATGCAACAAAGGCTTGGGAAGGCCATTCTTGCAAATGCGAGATTTCTCTTCACAAATGCGAAGATTGCCAGGATGATCAGAAGTTGCAAATGCGATATTTAAGTCGCAAATGCGAAGGCGACAGTAATTTTGAAGGGTTCGCAATTGCGAACCCCTGATCGCATTTGCGATAACCGCAGCCTGTTAAATAGGATTTTAGACGGGATTTTAACCCATTTTTTCAATTCTCTCAAACCCTAAACCTTCATAGGCGATTTTCCAAAGACTCAAACTTCTCCAAATCATAGGTAAGTGATTCCTAACTACATTCTTTCAATCCTTTACAACTTTTTAGAAGATTTCAACCAAAAACCTAGAACTTTCAGGGTAAAATTTGGGATTTTTGGGTAGAGCATAGGAATTTCAAAATTTGAGATTTTAGACCTCGAATTGAGGTCGGATTCCAAAACCAACTGTATATTCGAGCTCGGGAGAGAATGGGTAAATGGATTTTGGTTTGAACCTCGAGTTTAGACCAAGCGGGCCCGGGGTCGATTTTTGTCTTTTGATAGGAGAATATAGGAAAACCATAGTTTTTTATTAAATTTAATTCATTTAGCAATAATTGATGATATTGAACCAATTATGATTAGATTCGAGCGGGTTAGAGGCAAATTCTAAGGGAAAAGTTGTGATTGAGTAGTGAGTGGCCTGCGGAATTGAGATAAGTATTTGGTTTAACCTTGACTTGAGGGAATAGGAATCCCCAACTTAAATGCTATGTGAAATTTCATATGTGTGGTGTATAGGTGAGGTGACGAATATTTATGCACCACCAAATTATCTGTTTAACATGATCTCTTCCCCGGTTCCAATTCACCATATTCCTGTCTTGATTGTTTTCGTGATTTCAATGCCTCCATGTCTACTTGTTTTTGTCAACTTGTTGTTAAACATTGTTTCACGTATTTGGAAGTGTTAGTTGATCCCTTGGCTTCATTGTGGTATAAAAAGGGTTGAGCTGGTTGATAGTGTTTTACGATAAACTCCGGTTGGTTTCATTGTGAAATGATAATTGATGAAGTTCATGAATAGTAAAACTTTCTATTTACAATTGTTTAGACATAAATATTGTGAAAAGATTTAACATAAATTGTGAAATCTTTTTATAAATAAAGAGATCTGAGTGTCTATAGGGAGCGGGTTACACGCCGCAACAAGGAGTAATAAGGGAGGACAGGTGGGATCGAGTTGCACGCTGTAATAGGAGAAATGAGGGTGATATAGAGAGATAGATGAGCAATAACGGTGGACAGGTGGGAGCGGGTTGCGCGCCGTAACAAGGAGCAATAAGGGAGGATATTCATGTTTACTGATTATATGATAAAGACTGGAAAACATACTGTTTCATTCTATTGTTCTCATTCTCTGCTTTTACCGTTATTTTAAACTGAAACTTGGAAATTTTTGTAAGGATTGGTTATAGATGAGATCTGGAAAAGTTAATCAATTTGCTTTATTAATTGTCTCAAGTTACTGTTTAATTAGTTTATTATTCCCTTCTTGCTTTATTATACATTATATCCAGGTTATGATATAAATGACACGTCGTAGCCTCGTCACTACTTTATCGAGGTTAGGCTCGACACTTACCAAAACATGGGGTCGGTTTTACTAATACTGCACTCTACACTTCTTGTGCAGATCCAGGTTCCGGCCAGAGTCGATTTATCGAGTAGTAGCTGAGCATTCGTACGGAGACACGAGGTAGATCTGCTAGCGTCTGTAGATTCCTGGAGTCTTCTCTACATCATTTAGATTGCTATTTTATTCCATTCAAAACAGATATAGATTTCATTTAGCCAAATACTTGTAGTATTCTTTAGTAGTTCGTGAATTTTGAGTCCAGACCCTGGGTAGCTAGATATTAGAATTTGTTTCGCGTTTTATTTATTTAATTCGTACATTATTCTTGATTTCTCTATTGGATATTACTAGATTTTGCATTATTCTAAACCGCTTACATATATTTAGTTAAATTGTTTTTAAGAAAACGGTTAATTAATTTGTAACATTGGCTTGCCTAGAAAGTGTGGTGTTAGGCGCCATCACGATCCCGAGGGTTTGGAGTTTGGGTCGTGACATTCATGGATAAAAATATACTAAGAAATATAAGACCAACATCATTATGTTTGCATGTATGGCGTTATTGTCAAAACTTCTATATACCATTTGTGTGCTATTACATAATCTAGTCGGCTGATCTAAGTTTTTCAGTTTCATGGCTTGCATAGTTTTCTTAAAAATCAACCTATATACAACGGAAGATCAATTTAACTTATTTTTTTATATATACGGTGAGACTAACATATGTAAAAAAAATAAACTTGACAATAAGCCTGTATAGTAAAAACCTATGTGGTATTAAAGTATTTAAGTATTCTTTTGTAGTATTTTTTACCATAGAATTTGCTACCAACCTTTTATTTAGTTGATCAACATATTTATCGGGTAGTTAAGATAACTTTTAATTTCTATCATGCAATTTGCAAATTGCATTTCAATCTAATGATGTAAATATTTTCTTTGTTAAATGCATTATTATTACCATTGGGGTTGATAACCAAGTGTTCTATAATAACCAAATAATCTTTTACTGGATACTCTTCTTCGTTTCTGTCCCGAAGAAAGAAGTCACTAAATATTAGATTTGTTCTTACTTTATTATCAGTTGAATCTTTTTCATTTGAGGCCATAAGTATAATTTTGACAAGCTAGCTTTTACGGTATCTGCTTTCGTCGATTTTGGAAGTACTGGTGAAATCATCTCCCAAACCATTAATTTTTCACCAAACGATTCATTGATATCTAATATATCTCTAGAATTCCAAGCAATTGTTTCGTTCGTTTGACATTTAGTAATAAACTGTCACGACTCCAAACCCAACCCGGTCGTGATGGCGCCTATCGTGGAAATAGGCAAGCCTACTGTCACGACCCAAATCCTAACTCAGGTCGCGATGGCGCCCAACACCGCGGTCAGGCAAGCCAACCATTATCTACTAGTGATTTCAGGTAGTTTACCAAAAATATTTTTCAACACTTTCTTAACTTAGTTTTGAAACATTAAGTAGAAACGGATAAATTAGGCAAATTTTATGCAAAATAAATAATCATGAAGTCATAATTAACGATAACATCCCAAAATAAAGTCTACTAGCGTGTGAGTGCCAGGAACTAGTGTCACAAGTCTACAGGCATCTAGTAGATTAATATAAAAACAATGAAAGTCTATCCTACTGTATGAGTAAGTATACACAGAAATAACAAAAGAATAGCTCCAAAGTGCTGCTGGAAATCGCCAAGAAGGGCAGCTCATCGTGAAGCCTCGACCAGTAAAACTCAGGAACGAGCTCCGGACTGGAACCTAGATGCACCTGCCTCAGAACCTGTACAAATAAGTACAGAGCGTAGCATGAGTACATAAACAATATGTACCCAGTAAGTATCCCGCCTAATCTCGAATAAATAATGACGAAAGGTCGACTTGACACTTACTAGGGTCCAAAGAGTGTATTGAGGTGATAATTTAAAAGAGGACAGCAAGTAAGCATGGATAGTACGAAAATAAATATCGAATCGTAATAAAATCCAAATATTTAGTGAAGCATCAATTTACATGTTTTCAGTTCGATCTTCCAGGATAATTCATAGCTCAACAGTCATAAACAATATCAGGAAAAAAGAATGCGCATAGTGGAATAAGGACATCCGGCCTGAGCCATAATAATAATAATAATAATAATAATAATAATAATAATAATAATAATAATAATAATAATAATAATAATAATAATAATAATAATAATAATAATAATAATAATAATAATAATAATAATAATAATAATAATAATAATAATAATAATAATAATAATAATAATAATAATAATTGTGCACTGTCGACGGGTCGAACAACGCGAACCATAGATGCATCTATCAACCTGCCGTGGCGTACGACCCGCTCCCATGAGAGTAGGGGAAAGAATCACTCCGCTCGCTGGATATAAATTGCGAAGCGGTCGCATGCAAACACAACATCTTTCTTTCATTTCTTTTCAAATAACAATTTTCTTTAAAACATCAAACTTTCGGTTTTCTTAAAAACAAAGTTGCATACAATGAAGTTACAAGCATATAACTCAAGTTAATGGAATTCACATGGCATGGTGTGGGCCTAACTACCCGGACATAACAATAATAGCCACTACGCACGGGCTCTCATCACCTCGCACGTAGATAGTCCCCCACAACAATAACACGTAATCATTTAATTCACCTATGGGGAAAATTCCCTCTTACAAGGTTAGAAAGGAGACTTACCTCGTGTCAAGCCTACTTTCGGGGTCAAGAACGCGCCCGGGACTCCAAATTCGTCGCCCAAGGACTCGAGACTAGTCAAATATTGCATAAATAAATCAATCTATACTCAAAAGTATGAAATTTCCCTATTTAAATGATTATTTCAACCTAAATTGCAAAATCCCAAAATACGCCCCCGGACCCACACACTCTGATTCCAAAATTGTTTGAAGGAAACTATCACCCAGGGCCTAAGGATCAATATTATATAGTTTTTGTTTGATTCCTCAACAAATTTCTTGCTAATTTCCCATTTTTGTCAAAAACCTATGTTTTTACTCTAACCCATGGTTTCAACTAATTGTGTTGTTAATCTACCTAAAAATTCAAGTAATAAGCTAAATTCATAGTAGGAATTACTAACCTCACAGTAGCTAGGTCGAATACCCTCCCTGCATGCTCTCAAAAGCGCCAGAGAATGAAGAAAAGTGCTCAACAATGGCTAAGTCCCGTGTTTAAAAGGAAGTGTACTGCCTATAGGCTTTTCGCACCTACGGCTCGAGGACCGCACCTGCGAGAAAAATCTCGGACTTGCGGAGAAGGGAAGGGGGCCTGGTTTCGCACCTGCGACTTGACCTTCGCAGGTGCGGTCGCACCAGATCTGGTGCACCAGCAGTCATTTTAGACTGGTTTTTGCTTCGCTCGACGCCCGAATGGCATCTTGGCCCACCCGAGACCCCGTCCAAATATACCAACAAGTTCTAAATCATAATACGGACTCGCTCGAGCCTTCAGAACGTCCGAAACAACGCTAAATCTAAAAAATCACACCCCAAAACCTATTGGATCAAACTTAAGAACTTCAAGTTCTTTGAATTTGCTAACAATACGCCGAATCTATCTATACTACTCGGAATGACACCAAATTTTTTAAGCAAGTCATAAATGACATAACGGAACTATTCCCGATCTCAAATTTCGTTCGGACCTCGATAACACAAAACCACGTTCCAAACCTCACTTTGAACTTAAGGACATTCTTATTTCACTATTTGGTGCCTAAACGCTCCCGGGTCATCCAAAACCCGTTCCGAACACACGCCCAAGTGAAAAATCATCATACAAACCTACCAGAATCTTCTAATCTCGATTTCAGGGTCGTTTACTTAAAATGTTGACTGAAGTCAAACTTGTCCTTTAAGTCCAACCTTAAGGAACTAAGTGTTCCTATACTACTCCAAACTCCTCCAAACCTCGAACCACCCGTCCCCGCAAGTCATAAATCAGTAAAAGCAACTACGGGGAGTCTCATTTAGGGGCACGGGGTCCTAGAACACAAAATGACCGGTCATATCGTTACACCTACACTCTTCACTAATTCGATTTCTATCATAACAATATTTAAATATTACCTGTTTTCATCAAAGGGAAACCAAAATAAAGGATAAAATTAAACCCAACATACTGTAATAAAAGAGAAATCTCACAATCTGGTGTCACTAAGTCATGAGCCATACAACAAATGTGTCAAAATACATTAAGACAACATTTGTGTGGGAAATAACTAACAAAATACACAAAGGAGGATAGGGAAGGAGAAAGGCGGGTTTGTGATCGCCAAGCAGCTACCTCGCATTCTCCGAAGATGAACCGCAACAATGATCAACTAGCACTATCATGACCTGAGATACCTGAATCTGCACACAAGGTGCAGGGGGTAACTTGAGTACACCAACTCAGTAAGTAACAAGCCCAAACTTTGGGATGCGGGGTAGTGGCGGAGTAAACCTCAACATTTATAACAGGATCAATGTATATAAATTTAGGCATGCTTTCAATTAACTAGACAACTCAAAGTGAATAGGACAAGTGCAATTTAACATATATAATGCAACGTATTTTACATGCCAATGCATCAACTGTATAAAATGCACAATGTGCTCCCACTCTCAAATGCTCGTCCACTCAGTATTGTATATGGCTCGCCTGGCCTAGGGAAGATCCATCTCAGGATATATACACACATCTGACAAAAGTCACTCAGTACTTAGGAAGGCCAATCCAACCCTATGGAGAAGATCCATCTCCAGATAATGATACACCTCACAACCACTTGGTACTGGTATATGGATCAACGGCCCAAGGAAGATTTATCCCAGTATACGTATACACATCAGTGACATCAGTCCTCAATATCGAGGAAACATGCCAATCCAGCCGTTTGAAGAAAATTCATCTCTAAATATAAACACTTCGGACATGATCCATGTCCAAGGAAGATCCATCCCTCAAATATCAATGCGCTCACTGGGGTGTGTTACAGAATACGGAGGGGCTCCTACAACCCAAGCGCTAACATAAGCCAGATCGAGGCATAAATTAATATAACATGCTGCGGCGTGCAGCCCGATCCCATAACTGTAGCTCAATATCAGGATCTCGTCCTCACTTAGTCATCACTCTCCGGTCTCGCTCACATGGGCTCAAAATGCATGAACTAGCCCGAATCAATGATATAATATGCAAAACAACAATTAATGAGACATGATATGATATGCAATGACAGGACTGAGTATATAATATCAATGAAACACATGAGATGACAGCAATAAACAATCACTCGGTACTCAACAACATCGGCGTGAAGCGTTAACATAATATCTAGCATGATTTCTAGCATGTTCACATCAGTCACATTGACAGAAGCACAGATATCATTAAGAGAGAACCAATAAACGGTGCCAGATGAACCAGGTCACAAGTATCACGGTGCACACCCACAAGCCCATCACTTGGCATGTGCTTCACCCAATTCTAATCACATAACACGTAGTTCGGGGTTTTGAACCCTCAGGACCAAGTTTGGAAGCGTTACATACCTCAAACCGGATGAAAATCTACTCTGTGATGCCCTTGCCGCTTGACTCTGCTTCAAATCGCCCCGAATCTAGCCAAAATCAGTATCATATCATTAATACATGCTAAAGTAACGAAGCCCACATCAAAATTATCAAATTACCTCACAAATCCTGAATTTAGCCAAACCCGACCCCCAGGCCCACGTCTCAGAATTTGACAAAAATTACAAATTGAAATGCTTATTCACTCACGACTCTATAGATACCAAATTCATCAAAATTTGATCACATATAACCCCTCAAATACCAAAATCAAACCTTCAAATTTCCAAGCCCTAACCCCTTAATTTTTACCATTAAATCCCACAAATTTCATGCTTAATTAATTGAAAATTGCCACAGAATAGAGTATTATGCTCAAGTAACTTACCTCACTGATAATCCTTGAATATCTCCTAAAAAATCACCCCCAAAAGCTCCAAACCCGTCTTAAAAAATAGTGGAAATAAGAAAAATTCGCGAAGGGGCCTTTTTATACATCCTGCCCAACACTTTCGCATCTGCGGGCTCGCATATGCGATCCAGCTTCCGCTTCTACGGTCCATATCTGCTTCTGCGGACCTCGCACCTGTGGTCCCCAAGCTATTTGCACAGGCTGGATACAATCCCAATGAGCCGTCAAAGTTAGGGAAGCTCCCATCAGAAGCTGCAACGAGGCAACCACGTGAAGGTTTGGGATACAGGCAACCGTCACCAGTGCACATCTCAATAAGAAGGGCAAGTAGCAATTATATCACTGTAGAAGACGAATATGTCGCTTCTAATAGAACTTCTCTTTGACCGACTAGGAAAATCAACTGTGAGAACTTCCGTATTTGAGAGATTGGGTCCGTTAAAGAATAGGAATAAGTTCCAAGGAAATTATCAAAATACAAGAACAGCCGCTTTGCCCAAAATTCAGAAGATCTCTAAAAATTTCCAAAGTTTGGTTCCTTCTAGAATGAAGCGAAAAACAAAAGTAATGGTTTCGTGTATGAAGTACTGAAGGTGAAGCCATACACTATGGTCTACACTAAAGAACGTGATGAAGACGGAAAATCTGTGGGTTCTTCATATCATGTTACTGCACAAAACGAGCATGGTGTTTTATCTATAATGGAGGATGATGAGAAATTGGATGATGTTTTCCCATGTTATCACATATCCTTCAACGATGGGGACGCTCAATAAGATGAAGATGTGAAAGATGCTCCCCCGGACATGAAGAAGGGGTGAAGGAAACAGTTGATGCCTTTAAAAAGTTAACATTGGCACTGATGAAGAACCAAGACCCACCTACCTAAGTGCTTTACTAGAAGTTGATGAAGAAAGCACTCATATTGAGTTACTCAAGGAGTTTAGGGATGTCTTTGCTTGGAGTTACAAAGAAATGTCTGGCTTGGACCCTAAAGTGGCAGTACATCACCTTGCGGTCAATAATGGCGGTCGTCCTGTTAAGCAAGTTCAAAGGCGTTGTAGGCCAGACTTGGTTACCCTGATTGAAACCGAAGTTAACAAACTCATTGAATCTAGATTTATTCGGGAAGTTAAATACCCAACGTGGGTCTCAAGTATTGTCCCTGTAAAGAAGAAGAATGACCAGATTCGAGTGTGCGTCGACTTCAGGGATCTCAACAATGCATGTCCCAAAGATGAAGTCTCGCTTCCTATTCCAGAGTTGATGATCGATGCTACTACTGGGTATGAGGAAATGTCGTTTAAGGATGGTTCGTCAGGCTATAATCAAATTCGTATGGCACCAAAAGATGAAGAGCTTACTGCATTCCGCACCCCCAAGGGTATTTATTGCTATAGGTAATGCCTTTTGGCTTGAATAATGCTGGTGCTACTTACCAAAGGGCTATGCAGAATATTTTGACGATCTTCTTCACAAGAATATCGAATGTTATGTTGACGACATGGTGGTAAAATCAAGAGAGAAGGGAGACCACTTGAAAGACTTGAGAATGGTGTTTGAGTTGCTCCAGAGATACCAACTTAGGATGAATCCATTGAAATGCGCCTTTGGATTTACCTCTAGAAAGTTCATGGGTTTCATCGTCCGGCATCGAGGGATCAAAATTGATCAAGCCAAAGTAGATGCAATTTGGAAAATGCTTGAGCCTCAGGATATTCATGAATTAAAAAGTCTGCAAGGAAAGCTAGCATACCTTAGGAGATTCATCTCAAATCTAGCTGGGAGGTGCCAACCATTCAGTTGACTCATGAAGAAGGGCGTTACTTTCAAGTGGGACCAAGCTTGTAGCAATGCCTTTGAAAGTATCAAAACATACTTGATGAAGCCTCCCGTTTTGGAAGCCCCTATACTTGGGAAGCTGCTGATACTATAAATTTCAGCACAAGAAAGGTCTGTTGGAGCACTGTTGGCCCAAGAAAATAGTGAGGGAAAAGAAAACTTTCTTTACTACTTGAGCAGGATGATGACACCAAATGAGCTGAATTATTCGCCAATTAAAAAGTTGTGTTTGGAGATAGTCTTCTCAATTCAAAAGTTGAAGCACTACTTTCAAGATCATGTTGTATGTCTTGTTTCTAAAGCAAATCCCATCAAGTTCGTGATGTCAAAACCCGTTCTTAGTGATTGACTAGCGAGATGGTACCTCCAGTTTCAACAATTCGAGATTTTGTACATCCCTTAAAAGGCTATAAAAGGACAAGCATTGGCAGAATTCTTGGCAGATCATCCGATACCTGATGACTGGGAGCTAACTGACGAACTACCTGATGAGGACGCAATGGTCGTTGAAGTTCAACCTCCATGGAAGATGTACTTTGATGGTGTTGTGCATCATGAGGGAGTTGGTGCTGGCGTAGTATTTTTCACTTCCCAAGGTGAAGTCTTGCCCTACTCCTTCACCTTGACACAACTCTGTTCCAACAATGTTGCTGAGTATCAAGCATTAATACTTGGGCTTGTTCACCGCACGCCAACATAAGCGACTCCTTATTCACTCGTTTATGGAATCAAAGTCGTCTTGCCACTTAACTGTCAAATACCTTTATTACGACTGGCTATTCAAGAAGGGATCACTGATGAAGAAAATGCTCGACATACATTAGTAGAGTTGGAAGTTCTTGATGAGAAGGGGTTGGAAGCTCAATAGAGTCTTGAATGTTATCAAGCTCAATTGTCTTGCGCCTTCAATAAAAGAGTTTTCACGAGGTCCTTTCAAGTAGGAGATCAAGTCCTTGCCATATGAGGGCCACTATTACTTCCCATAAACCTGTAGGTAAGTTCACTTCAAAATGGGATGGGCCATATTTCGTACAAAAAGATTACTAAAGTGGGGCTTACAAGCTGGTTGATGCAGATGGAATAAGAATCGACCCTATCAATGGCAAGTTTCTGAAGAAGTATTATCCTAGAAGATGCAACGCTCCTGAACTGTAACGACCCGGCCGGTCGTTCCGTGAGATTTATCCCGTTTCCCCTATTTTTGCATTTGTTATTTATCGCTATCCTGTTTTTGATGTGTTGGATCAGTTGGTTTGGGTCCGGAGTGGTTGTGGTGAGAGTTTAGGCATTTAGTCTTTTAAAGTAGCCTAATAGTTGAGAAAGTCAATTGAGAGTTGACTTATTAGTAAACGACCTCGAAATGTGGATTTTATGGCTCGGACTTCGGTGAAGAATTAGGCTTGAATTGGCGAAATTTAGTTTTTGGCGATTTCCGATCGACAGTGGAAATAGGCTATCAAGGTCGGAATGGAATTCCGGAAGTTGGACCAGGTTTGTAATGTCATTTTGGATATGTCTACAAAATTTCAGGTCAGTCGGAGGTGTTCTGGTTGGTTTCGGCGTAGTTTGCGAAAATTTGGAAGTTTCAAAGTTCATAGGCTTGAATTTGATGCGATTTTGGTGTTTTTGTGTTGTTTTTTGTGTTTCGAAGGCTAGACTAAGTTTTAATGATGTTATGAGATATTTTGGTATGTTTGGTTGAGGTCCCGAGGGCCTTGGGTGTGTTTCGGATGGTTAACGGATCGATTTTTGGTTTTGGAACTTGGCTGGTTTGCTGGTGTTTCTGCAGCAGAGTTTTACTCTATGTGTTCATGGAGGGGGGGCTCGCGTTCTCATAGAGTGTTTGGTGGAAGGGGCGCAAGTTGTTTTATTAGTTTCCGGGTGAAGGGGTGCGAACATGGAGTGTTGAGCTAGGTGGTCATCGCGAATGCGGGGGTGTGTGTGCGTTTGCGTAGAGTTGTGAACCTTTTGAGGACCCAAGGCCTTTGACCTATGCGTTGGCGGGTCAAAGGGTGCGTTCGCGAAGGCCTGAGGGTCGCAGTGCTTCGCGTTCGCGGGCTTGAAGCCGCGTTCGCGGGCTTAAAGCCGCGTTCGCGTAGAGTTAAATTAGGGGCCTATTGGATTGTTCTATGCCAACGCGGTCCTAGTGACGCGTTCGCAAGGAAGAAATATTTTAGCTGGGCAGAATGTTTAAAAGGCCTGAGGTGCGAATTGGCTTATAATTTCCTCCATTGTTGCATGCGAGTCGAGAGCTATTTGAGAGGGATTTGAAGGAAAATTAAAGGGAATCACTTGGAGGTAAGGTTTTCAACTTCATAACTTGTTTTTATGTCAATTCCTAAGCAATTAAATCATAAAATTTCTGGAATTGAACTAATGTTGGGGAAGAAGGGTGCATGGAAAATTTATTTTTCTTTTGAGGATTTTAGTGGGCAATTGTGGTCCAATTTTGATGTTCTTGGTTTGTACAGACTCGTGGGAGGATAAAGGTTCTTGTGATATAATTTTTATCGGATTTCGAGATGTGGACCCGGGGCTCGGGTTTGGCTGAATTTCGAGATTCTTGTTTAATTTGATGATTTTCAATTGGGTTGAGTTTCTTCGATATATATTGATGATGTTAAACTGAATTTGGCTAGATTTGATGCAATCGGGAGGCAATTTGAGGGGCAAGTGCATTGCAGACTAGTGTCGCGGTCCGGTAGAGGTATGTAATGGCTATAAATCTTGTCCTGAGGGTATGAAACCCCGAACTTCGTATTTTCTTACTGTTTCTAGAATGTCGCACATGTCGGATGACGAGTATGTGGCGCGTACTGACTTTTGGATTGGACTAGGTCCTCTCCGCGATGACTAATGAGTTGCATATTTACTCAAAACCTTATGTTAATTATGTTCTAAAGAATTGTGTCATATTTGGGCTGTGACCCATGTTTAAGGCCTAGTGCCAATCTGTTTTAACTCCCTGGGGGCTATTTTATGGATATTCTCACTACTTTGAAACTATGATTTTTCCACTTAGTCTTTCTTGTAAAATTGTTGACACTCCTATTTGATGATATTACGATTTCTTGAAATGAAATACTAATTGGGTCGAGAACCCCATTTTATTTATGGCCCGAGTGGCATGTTGAGAGTGTCTGACTGAGTGCGGCCGAGGGCCAATGTTGTGAGGATATTTATGATATGAGACAGGCCGAGAGCCTGAGAGTGATTGATGCCATGATTTGGCTGTTTATTTAGTGCTTGGGCTGAAGGAGACCCTCCGAAGTCGGAGTCTGTACACACCCCCAGTGAGCGCAGGTACCTACTGAGTGCGAGTGCCGAGTGACGAGTGATTGGGAGGTATGAGTGACTGTGAGGTGCTGAGTGATTGATTATGAGTGACTGTGACGCATGCCCGAGGGGCTGATTATGATACATGTTTTTGCCCGAGGGGCTACTGATGATTTTACTACTTTCACTCTGAGCTTATGTATGTTTTGCCCGAGGGGCCTCTATATGATTCATCTCATTTTTATACTAGACCTTTCGGTTGAAGTTTTTGAAATATATACATTTTAAAAGGGTTTTTCTGATGTTGATTTTTAAGGCATGACGATTTCATACATCTATCTTATACCATTTGAAAGTAAGGTTGTGCCTCTTGTGATTTGATGACATTTATTTTATGTGTTCTTGCTATTCAGGCCTGATTTATTTTCATTACTACTGAGTTGGTGTAATCACATTACTCCCTGCACCTCTGTGTGCAGATTCAGGAGCAGACATCGAGCATTAGACTTTATTCCGCAGCGGAGCCAGATTTGCTGGATATAGAGGTAGATGTCCAGCGTCCGCAACATCTCTGCTTTTCCCTCCATGTTGTATCTTCATTTCATTCAGAGGTTTTGTATTATGACAGTATATTATGACTTATTCTTCTAGATGCTCATGACACGTTGGCTTCGGGTTTTGGGGTTGGCAGTATTGTATTATGATGACCTACTTTATTCAGTAGTTTCTTTATATTTATGAAATGCTCAGATTTTGGAAATGGAATTTTAAAAGAAATTGTGAACATGTGATATATTGGCTAGCCTAGTTCCACGATAGGCGCCATCATGACCGGCTTAGGATCTGGGGTCGTGACAGTTTGGTATCAGAGCCCTAGGTTACATAGGACTCAACGGTCATGAGCAGGTTTAGTAGTCTTACGGATCGGTACGGAGACGTCTGTACTTATCTTCGAGAGGCTGCCAAACTTTTAGGAAACACTTCTAACTTTCTTGAACTCTTTCATGCTGATCTATTGATTCTTGGAATCTGAACTTACGTTGTTTCATTATCTCACAGATGGTGAGGACATGCAGCACCGATCAGAGTGACCAGTCACCGGCTAGACCAGCGAGTGGTCGAGGCTGCGGTCGAGGCCGTGGCAGAAGTAGGGGCCCGCCCGTGTAGTATCTGGGGTAGTACCTCAGGATCCCCTTATCGATCATGATCAGGTTCCCGCGGATGGTGTCCCTGCGGGACAGGCTCAGGCACCAGCAGTGCCTATGGTTATTCTGGGTCTTCAGGAGGCCCTATCTCAGATATTGACAGTATGCACCAGTTTGGCTCAGGCAGTCTCCATGTCTTCTTCTGCCACTACAGCTCAGGCCGGGGGAGGCAATCAGACTCCAGCTGCCTGGGCACCTGAGCAGGCTGCACAGGGTATTCAGGCACCGGGAACAGCCCCAGCTCCTCCAGTTGCTCCGGTTCAGAATTATGTGGTCCCTGCTATGCCTGAGGACAAGCAGCGCAGGTTGGAGAGATTCAGCAGACTTCAGCCTCCGACTTTCAGCGGTACAGAGGGCGTTGATGTCCAGAGATTTCTAGATAGGTGCCCGAGGATACTGCGTACCACGGATATTTTGGGGACCAGTAAGGTCTCATTTGCTATATTTCAGTTTGCGGATGCTTCCTTTACATGGTGGGAGTCGCTCGAGAGGCGTAGATCGGTTGGTTCAGCACCTCTTACCTGGCGGAAGTTCTCCACGATCTTTTTGGAGAAGTATGTTCCTCAGTCCCACAGAGAGGAGCAACGCAGGCAGTTTGAGCAGTTGCGCTAGGGAGAGTTATCAGTTACTCAGTACGAGATGAGGTTCTCCGAGTTGGCTAGGTATGCTTCTGAGATTGTCCCTACTGATAGGGAGTGGGTGAGGAAGTTTGTGGATGGCCTTTCTTATCAGCTTCGGCTGCTTATGACTCGGGAGAGAGTATCAGGTGCTTTATTTGAGCAGGTTGTTGACATAGCTCAAGATATTGATTCTGTTCACCGCCAGGAGAGGGAGGCCAAGAGGCCTCGTGGTTCGGGAAGTTCCAGTGGTGCTCCCTTCAGGGGACAGTTTCAGCAGGGTAGGGGCCGTTCATTCAGGCCTCCTCGGTCAGGCCATCCAGCATATAGTGGTGCCTCATCGGGGAAGGGTCCCCGTGGTTCTCATTCAGACCGTACTTAATTTGGTGCTCTCCCAGCTCAGAGTGCAGCTCTAGCACCTCCAGTTCAGGGTTCTTATATGCATGATTCTTCCAATGGCCGTACATGTGCTAGGGGTTTCTATCAGTTCTCGCCTCCATCTCCAGGGAGTTGCTTTGAGTGGAGAGTTCGGGCATGTGTGGAGGCAGTGTCCCCGCTGTTCCGGTGGATCTTCTCAATAGAGGGGTGAGCCCTCGACTTCGTCTCCATTCACTTCACCACCCGCCTAGGCAGCCAGGCGTGGTGGTCAGTCAGCCAGAGGCCGCCCTAGAGGGGGAGGTCAAGTAGGGGGAGGTTAGGCTCGCATGTATGCATTTCCATCCAGGCCGGATGCGATGGCCTCAGATTCCGTGATTGAAGGTATTGTTTCAGTCTGTTTCTGTGATGCCTTGGCTTTATTTGACCCTGGTTCCACCTATTCCTATGTTTCTTCATATTTTGCTGATTTTCTGGATATGCCCCGTGAGTCTCTAGTCACCTCTGTTCATGTGTCGACTCTGGTGGGTGATACTGTTGTTGTGGACCATGTGTATCGGTCGTGCATTATATCTATTGGGGGTCTTGAGACCCGAGTGGACCTACTGTTACTCAACATGGTCAATTTTGACGTGGTATTGGGCATGGATTGGTTTTCTCCGTGCCATGCTGTTCTTGATTGTCACGCTAAGACCGTGACCTTAACTATGCCGAGGTGTCCGAGGGTTGAGTGGAGAGGTTCTTTTGAGTATATGCCTAGCAGGGTGATTTCTTACCTGAAGGCTCAGTGCATGGTTGAGAATGGGTGTTTATCTTATTTGGCCTTTGTGAGGGATATCGGTGGTGAGACTCCCGCTATTGATTCAGTTCTTGTGGTCCGTGATTTTCCGGATGTGTTTCCTGTAGACCTGCCAGGGATGCCACCTGACAGGGATATTGATTTTGGTATTGACCTGCTACCGGGCACTCATCCTATTTCTATTCCACCATATCGTATGGCACCAGCGGAGCTAAATGAATTGAAAGAAAAGCTTCAGGAGCTCCTGGATAAGGGGTTCATCCGGCCTAGTGTGTCACCTAAGGGTGCACTGGTGTTGTTCGTAAATAAGAAGGATGGGTCCATGCGTATGTATATTGACTATCGGCAGTTGAATAGGGTTACGGTGAAGAACCAGTATCCCTTGCCCCACATTGATGATTTGTTTTACAAGCTTCAGGGAGCCAGAGTGTTTTCCAAGATTGATTTGAGATCTGGGTATCATCAGTTGAGGATTCGGGATTCCGATATTCCAAAGACCGCTTTCAGGACCAGATATGGTCATTATGAGTTCTTGGTTATGTCATTTGGGCTGACCGATGCCCAGCTGCGTTCATGCAATTGATGAACAACGTGTTTCAACCTTATCTTGATTCCTTCATCATTGTGTTCATTGATGACATCTTGGTTTATTCTCGAAGCCAGGAAGAGCATGCTCAACAATTGAGAGTTGTGTTGCAGAGGTTGAGGGAGGAGAAAATTTATGTGAAATTCTCCAAGTGTGAGTTTTGGCTGGGTTCGGTAGCTTTCTTGGGGCACTTGGTGTCTAGTGAGGGGATTCAGGTTAATCCAAAGAAGATAGAGGCGGTGTAGAGTTGGCCAGACCATCATTAGCTACAGAGATTAGGAGTTTCCTTGGTTTGGTGGGATATTACCGTCGCTTTGGGGAGGGATTCTCTTCAATTGCTTTGCCTTTTACCAGATTGACCCAGAAGGGTGCTCTATTCAGATAGTCTGATGAGTGTGAGGAGAGCTTTCAAAAGCTCAAGTCAGCATTGACTACAGTTCCAGTACTAGTTTTGCCCGCTGGTTCAGGTTCTTACACCGTTTATTGTGATGCTTCTAGAGTTAGCTTGGGAGCGGTATTGATGCAGGACGGTAGGGTGATTCCCTACGCGTCCAGACAGTTGAAGGTGCACGAGAAGAATTATCCAGTGCACGATCTTGAGTTAGCTGCCATTGTTCATGCCTTGAAGATTTGGCGGCATTATTTGTATGGAATGCAGTGTGAGATTTTCACTAATCATCACAGTTTGCACTATCTGCTGAGGCAGAAGGACTTGAATTTGTGTCATAGGAGATGGTTAGAGCTCCTCAAGGATTATGACCTCACTATCTTATATAATCCGGGGAAGGCCAATGTAGTGGCCGATGCCTTGAGTCGCAGAGCAGAGAGTTTAGGGAGTTTAGCTTACCTTCCAGTAGCAGAGCGGCCATTAGCTTTTGATGTTCAGGCCTTAGCATGTCATTTGTTGAGATTGGATATATGAGAGCCCCCGCGGGTGTTGGCTTGTGTAGACTCCAGGTCTTCTCTTTACGATCAGATTAGAGCACGCCAGTATGATGATCCACATTTGCTTGTTCTTCAGAACATGGTCCGTTGCGGTGATGCCATGGATGTGGTTATTGGTGATGATGGGGCCATGAGGACGCAGGGCCGAATTTGCGTGCCCAATGTAGATGGGCTTCGATATTTGATTCNTTGTGGAGTTTGTGGCTCGGTGTCTCAACTGTCAGCAGGTCAAGTATGAGCACCAGAGACCTGGTGGATTTCTTCAGAGGTTTGATATTCCGGAATGGAAGTGGGAGCGGATAACCATGGACTTCGTAGTTGGATTCCCACGGACTTCGAGGAGGTTTAATGCTATATGGGTTATTGTGGATCGGCTGACCAAGTCCGTGCACTTCATTCCTGTTGGTACTACGTATTCATCGGAGAGGTTAGCTGAGATTTATATCAGGGAGATTGTCCGATTGCATGGGGTTCCAGTTTCTATCATTTCTGACAGAGGCACTCAGTTCACATCTCAGTTTTGGAGAGTCGTGCAGAGAGAGTTGGGTACTCAGGTTGAGTTGAGCACATCATTTCATCCTCAGGCCGACGGGCAGTCGGAGCGTGCCATTCAGATTTTGGAGGATATGTTACATGCTTGTGTGATTGACTTTGGTGGTTCATGGGATCAACTTCTGCCACTAGCGGAGTTTGCATATATAAACAGCTATCAGTCGAGTATTCAGATGGCTCCGTATGAGGCTTTGTATGGTAGGAGGTATGGGTCTCCGGTTGGTTGGTTTGAGCCGGGAGAGGCCAGGCTCTTAGGCACAGACTTGGTTTAGGATGCTTTGAGTAAGGCAAATTGATTCAGGAGTGGCTTCGCACGGTGCAGTCTAGGCAGAAGAGTTATGCGGACCGGAAGGTCCGAGATGCGTCTTTCATGGTTGGGGATAAGGTGTTGCTGAAGGTGTCACCCATGAAGGTGTTATCAGATTTGGGAAGAGAGGCAAGCTGAGTCCCAGGTTCATTGGGCCATTTGAGGTACTTCAGAGGGTTGGGAAGGTGGCTTATAGGCTTGCTATGCCTCCCAATTTATCGAGTATTCATCCAGTATTCCATGTTTCGATGCTCCGGAAGTATGTTGGTGACCCTTCCCATGTTTTGGACTTCAGCACGGTTCAGCTCGAGGGTGATGTGTCATATGAGGTGGAGCCAGTGGCTATTTTGGGTCGACTGGTCAGGAAGCTGAGGTCTAAGGATATAGTTTTAGTAAAGGTTCAGTGGAGAGGGCAGCCGGTGGAGGATGCCACCTGGGAGACCGAGCGAGAGATGCGGTACAGATATCCTCACTTATTTGAGACTCCAGGTATGTTTCTAGACCCGTTCGAGGACGAACATTTGTTTAAGAGGGGGAGGATGTAACGACCCGGCCGGTCGTTCCGTGAGATTTACCCCATTTCCCCTATTTCTGCATTTGTTATTTATCGCTATCCTGTTTTTGATGTGTTGGATCAGTTGGTTTGGGTCCCGAGTGGTTATGGTGAGAGTTTAGGCATTTAGCCTTTTAAACTAGCCTAATAGTTGAGAAAGTCAACTAAGAGTTGACTTATTGGTAAACGACCTCAGAATGCAGATTTTATGGCTCGGATAGCTTCGTTAGGTGATTTGGGAGTTAGGAGTGTGTTCAGAATATTTTTGTGACATCCGGTGAAGAATTAGGCTTGAATTGGCAAAAGTTAGTTTTTGGCGATTTCCGGTCGGCAGTGGAAATAGGCTATTGAGGTCAAAATGGAATTCTGGAAGTTGGAGCAGGTCCATAATCTCATTTTGGATATGTCTGCAAAATTTCAGGTCAATCGGAGGTGTACTGGTTGGTTTCGGCGTAGTTGGCGAAACTTTTGAAGTTTCAAAGTTCATAGGCTTGAATTTGATGCGATTTTGGTGTTGTTGCGTTGTTTTTGGTGTTTCGAAGGCTCGAATAAGTTTGAATGATGTTATGGGATATGTTGGTATGTTTGGTTGAGGTCTCGAGGGCCTCGGGTGTGTTTCGGATGGTTAACAGATCGATTTTTTGTTTTGGAACTTGGCTGGTTTGCTGGTGTTTCTGCAGCAGAGTTTTACTCTATGCGTTCGCGGAGAGGGGGCTCGCGTTCGCATAGAGTGTTTGGTGGAAGGGGGGCTAATTATTCTATGCGTTCGCGAGCGAAGGGGTGCGAACAAGGAGTGTTGAGCTGGGTGGTCATCGCTAACGCGGGGGTGTGTGTGTGTGTTCGCGTAGAGTTGTGAGCCTTTTGAGGAGCCCAGGCCTTTGACCTATGCGTTCGCGGGTCAGAGGGTGCGTTAGCGAAGGCCTGGGGGTAGCAGTTCTTCGCGTTCGCGGGCTTGAAGCCGTGTTCACGTAGAGTTAAATTAGGGGCCTGTTGGACTGTTCTATGCGAACGCGGTCCTAGTGACGCGTTCGCGATGAAGAAATATTTTAGCTGGGAAAAATGTTTAAAAGGCGTGAGGTGCGAATTGGCTTATAATTTCCTCCATTGTTGCATGCGAGTTGAGAGATATTTGAGAGGGATTTGAAGGTAAATCAAGGGAATCACTTGGAGGTAAGGTTTTCAACTTCATAACTCGTTTTTATGTCAATTCCTAAGTGATTAAACCATAAAATTTCTGGAATTGAACCAAAGTTGGGGAAGAAGGGTGCATGGAAAATTTATTTTTCTTTTGAGGATTTGAGTGGGAAATTGTGGTCTAATTTTGATGTTCTTGGTATGTACGGACTCGTGGGAGGATAAGGGTTCTTGTGATATAATTTTTATCGGATTTTGAGACATGGGCCCAGTGCTCGGGTTTGGCCGAATTTCGAGATTCTTGTTTAGTTTGATGATTTTTGGCTGGGTTGAGTTCCTTTGATATATATTGATGATGTTAAACTAATTTTGGCTAGATTCGATGCAATCGGGAGGCAATTTGAGGGGCAAGTGCATTGCAGACTAGTGTCGCGGTCCGGTAGAGGTAAGTAATGGCTATAAATCTTGTCTTGAGGGTATGAAACCCCGGACTTCGTATTTTCTTACTGTTTCTAGAATGGTGCACATGTCAACTGACGAGTATGTGGCGCATACTGACTTTTGGATTGGAATAGGCCCTCTCCGTGACGACTAATGAGTTGCATATTTACTCAAAACCTTATGTTAATTATGTTCTAAAGAATTGTGTAATATTTGGGATGTGAGCCATGTTTAGGGCCTAGTACCAATCTATTTTAACCCCCTGGGGGCTATTTTATGGATATTCTCACTACTTTGAAACTATGATTTTTCCACTCAGTCTTTCTTGTAAAATTGTTGACACTCCTATTTGATGATATTACGATTTCTTGAAATGAAATACTAATTGGGTCGAGAACCCCATTTTATTTATGGCCCGAGTGGCATGTTGAGAGTGTCTGACTGAGTGCGGCCGAGGGCCAATGTTGTGAGGATATTTATGATATGAGACAGGCCGAGAGCCTGAGAGTGATTGATGCCATGATTTGGCTGTTTATTTAGTGCTTGGGCTGAAGGAGACCCTCCGAAGTCGGAGTCTGTACACACCCCCAGTGAGCGCAGGTACCTACTGAGTGCGAGTGCCGAGTGACGAGTGATTGGGAGGTATGAGTGACTGTGAGGTGCTGAGTGATTGATTATGAGTGACTGTGACGCATGCCCGAGGGGCTGATTATGATACATGTTTTTGCCCGAGGGGCTACTGATGATTTTATTACTTTCACTCTGAGCTTATGAAATATGTTTTGCCCGATGGACCTCTATATGATTCATCTCATTTTTATAGTAGACCTTTCGGTTGAAGTTGTTGAAAAATATACATTTTAAAAGGGTTTTTCGGAAGTTGATTTTTAAGGCATGACGATTTCATACATCTATGTTATACCATTTGAAAGTAAGGTTGTGCCTCTTGTGATTTGATGACATTGGTTTTATGTGTTCTTGCTGCTTAAACCTGATTTATTTTCATTACTACTGATTTGGTGTACTCACATTACTTCCTGCACCTCTGTGTGCAGATTCAAGAGCATACATCGAGCATTAGCCTTTATTCCGCAGCGGAGCCAGATTTGCGGGATATAGAAGTAGCTGTCCAGCGTCCGCAACATCTCTGCCTTTCCCTCCCTGTTGTATCTTCATTTCATTCGGAGGTTTTGTATTATGACAGTATATTATGACTTATTCTTATAGATGCTCATGACACATTGGCTCCGGGTTTTGGGGTTGGCAGTATTATATTATGATGACCTACTTTATTCAGAAGTTTCTGTATATTTATGAAATGCTCTGATTTTGGAAATGGGATTTTAAAAGAAATTGTGAACATGTGATATATTGGCTAGCCTAGTTCAACGATAGGCGTCATCATGGCCGGCTTAGGATTTGGGGTCGTGACATAAACGCATGAGCTTTAACTGCATGTTCCTACACTCATGGCCCGCATGAGTCTAAACTGTGTATGACCCACTTATAAAAGTAAAAAAAAAGAGTCCGCTAGGTTTAAAACCTCGAAAGAGGCGACCTAGGTAAAAGTTAGGACATAAAAAAATTTAAAAAAAAAGTCCGCTAGGTTGAAAACCTCGAAAGAGGCGGCCTAGGCAAAAGGTAGGACATAAAAAAAGCAAAATAAAAAAAATACCCATTCTGAAGTACGGTATGACTTGATCCTCTTCACTGAGGTACGTAGGCAGCTTAAAGTTTTATTCTGAGTTCAGTCGCATGAGTTCAAAAGATACATAGTGCCCCCATCGTGTTCGAATAAAGTACGATGAAATGTAATTCATTCAACCACCACTTGAAAATCGAGTTGAGATACCATTTTTCTATTAAACTTTGGGTCCCATTTGATTTAAAGAGGGCAAGCTGCTATGGTAAAATAGTATCTTCACTGAAATGATGATAATGTTTGCATCAAAGTCTAGGGATTCGCTATGTCTTCATGTTCGCATAACTTTCAAGTTTGTTGGACTTCATATTCACTCACCGCCAAAAAAGAGGGGATATTGAATTTTGATTGATATCAAGAAAAACGTCTTGTGACTTCGAGGCTTCCATACCAAAACATAAATGTTTTGGCGAAGTCGTGCCAATTCGAACCTGCCGGTATATAAAAATATGTTGTTGACTTCGAAATATTAGCTGAAACTATCCTTAAGGCATTAAATCCTATATTTTGGAGATGTTTTACATTTTGGAGTCTCATTTTCATAAAATTAAACGGTTTGTGATTTCGACATTCCTACATCAAGATACAAATTTCTTTTGGTGAAGCCGCGCAAATATGAGACTATCAACGTGTTAGAATCTAAAGTTAGATTCAAAATAATATCTGGGATGATTCCGAATTTTGGATATGTCCTAGATCTGAAAGTCTATTTTCCATTAAATTAGACAGTTCATAAGTTCGACATTCCTACATCAAGATACAAATTGTTTGGTGAAGTCGCGCAAATTTGAAACTGTCAACATGTCGGAATCTAAAGTTATATTCAAAATAATATCTGGGATGATTCTCAAAATGTTTGATTCTGAATCATGGATATGTCCTAGATATCGAAGTCTATTTTCTATAAAATCAAGCGGTTCATGAGTTCGATGCTGATACACCAAGGTATGAATTTTTTTAATGAGACTGCACAAATCTGAAATTTTCAACGACCTAGAATCTAAAGTTGGTTTCAAAATATTACCTGCGGCAATTTTGAATGTGTTTGATTTCGAATTTTGGATATGTCTTGGATTATAAAGTTTAGTTTCTAAAAAAAAATTAAATGGCTCATATTTGTAACGTTCCCACATTGAGATAGATATCTCCTACCACAAAAGGTGCAAAGATGATGAACAATATTATCCTCAAAGATAGAGGAGGATGTATTTCCAAATACATAGAACTTCGAGATATGAACGCCAACAAAATTTAAAAGAAAGCCAAGTTCCATCATGGGGGCAATCAATACATAATAATAAGCAAAGAACTATTGATATTGAACCGCAAAGGAAGAAGGGTCATTGATGAAAACGCGTTATATAAAGTAAAACAGATAGAGTTTTCATTCCTAAGAATAATTGCTAGTTAATCAAATGCGAAAAAAAGGAGGCGAATAAAATACTCTATATTGACTAATCTAAACACAAATTGTAATTGACCAAGTCTTTAAGGGTTGCCTCTAGGTGTTGTTTCTCCACCTCCACGTCGGCCAAGTCATCATCAGTTGACAAGGAAACATCAGAACATCTACGGTACTCCTTTTCAGCAGATTAAACTCTAGATTCAATCTCTTCAACCTCTTTCTTGGCAACACCTTGAAGAACTCTTAATTGTTTCACCTTCTCCTTGGCCTCTTTGAGAGATTGACTGGCAGTAGACAATTTCTCGGCCTTCTCCCCTTTCTCAATCAAGACAAGATCGAGCTGTTCCTTGGCGTTTAAAAATAACTCTTATCTTTCAACATCCACAACCTTGTCAGAAAGAGTTGATCGTGCCTGGTCATATGAAGTGGCAAGCTCAAAGAAAGACGTCAATAGGCCTTTTAGAGGGGAAATATCCACACCCTTTCCGTCCATCTCCTCGAGAATCACTTCGATCTCGAATTGGAGAGAAAAATCATTGTCTGCAGTAAGGTCCTTGAGCTTGGCATGATTTTTAGCCCAGGCATTTAGAATGAAATCCTTGCAAAGAGTCAAGACAAACTTTCTTCCATCAAAGATAGACATGTTTAGTGTTGATCGTTGGTGAAAATCAGGCCCCGATTTCGCTCCAAGACTAGGAATGGAAGTCGCCTCTAGGTATGACTTAGGTATTGGAAGTGATTTCCTCGAGTCTGGCTCCGCCAAAGATTTGCTACTACATTGGGGCTTGCTTTGGTGGGACGCCATTGAAATGTGGACACCATTTTCCTGCATAGAAAAGGATATATGGTTAGTTAAATTACTTGGATATTGTAAAATAATATGAAAGTTTTAATCGTTACCTCTTTGATGGCCGTTAAAGTCCTTGAAGCACTACCGATGCTGTCAATAATCTTGACTACACCCAAATTAGCATCTCCTTGTTTGTTTGAATATGGCTTCACCCCCTTGAAGTTTAGATTTCCATGACTACTATCACTCTCGTTTTGGGACAGACGTTTGTTGGAGATAGTAACAATGGTACCTAATGGAAAGGAACCCTCGTTTGCTTGATGAGCCTGAACAGGGCCCTTCTTTTGAACTTCTTTATATGGAGGTCCCTTGACGTCGCATGGTACAACCACTTTGTATTTTAAAGAAGAAGGCTTGCTCTCCCTGTTATGCTTTTAAGGCGTGATCTCTGAAGATATAGCAGTAACTAGCCCAGCGGTATTCACCTAAGATTGCAAGTGGTTTTCGAGGAAGCGTCCATGCACTCTTTCCCACCAAGACTTATAATGGGATGAGACATGCTTCTTCATCTTGGGCATAATAGGGGGAAATATGTCATTTGACCTACTTTTAGACAAAACACAATTTCGTAAAAGTTCCAACCCTTTGTCTAAAGCGCAGTCACGAAAATCTTGATCCAAGCAACCGGGAATGTCTTGATAAAAACCGAATGGATGACTGAAGGGATGAGGTCTATAAGGCTCCATGATGAAGGTCGATCCATTTCTCAAATGAAGGTAATTCGAGCGGATACTCATAAAATAATTTGACTCGGACTATTCCTCGTTGCCATCATCACGATAATAATACTGTTGAGGATTGCTTGGCATTGTGGAAGTCCATACGACACTTTCTCCTCCATGAATATGTTTTCTCGCGTCATCATTCCCAAAGTATCTCGCGGTTCCCTCACCTGAGTATATGACTATCAGAGGAGTAGCCGACCTATTTGTTAGAGAAAAATGAGTCTTGAAGCAGCATGCCAACCAACCATACACATAATGAATTGGGAAGTAAATCCTAGAAGAATCGAGTGGTGAGCCATTTGAAATTGTGTTTAATCCCCTATAAATGCTAGCTAAAACTGGAACAACAAGGTTAATTCTTTGCTCACACGCTAGAAGGCCTGAAATATTGAATGTCTCGGGCCGAATAAAGTCGCCTTCTTTTGTAGGAAGCAGAAAGACACATAACCAACATGATAAAAAAGCATCCAAGTATACTTCGTCTTTCTTGTCACTTCCAACACCAAGTTTAACAAATAGTGCATCTTCAACTTCCGACCAATTGACTTTACCTATGGCTCTAGTAGGGTTGTGTGTTGATTTGGGACGAGCTGACTTCTTTTCTTTTCTCGCTGGAGGTTGTTCATACTTTAAAATCTTTTTGCTCCAAAACTCGATCCATCTTCTTACAGGGACGTTATGATTTTTAGTGTTTCCCTCTCGGAGTTGGTGATATGCATCAAAAAATAGCTGACAAGCTTGTGGAAGGAACATTTTATCCTCGTAAGAACCTATAAGTTCTCGAGTATTTGGAATAACTTCCTCATAAGGAGACCCCATTAAAGGCAGACCCCCAGTAGTGCACAAATCTCAAAGATATATGGATAACTCTCCAACTGAGGTAAGCAACGTTCCAAGCCTCACAAAAGGCTTGCATGATACTTGTAGAATGATCATAAGTACACAGTGATGCATATACAACATCGTAAATGTTGGTGACCCTCAATGCTCTATGTTTCCTACTAAGAATATCTTCGATCTACTCTCAATAGCCGGGGATATAATGAAATTCGCCACCAAAAGTCAAGGAATCAATCCAGTATACTTCTCCTTTGAGGATTCGTCGTCCTAAGCATGGGTGGGAACTTGCCACATTTTTAACTTTGTGATTATGGGAACGAAGAGTCCATGTCCTGAATTTACGTTTGGTGTTTTCAAAGGTCCAATATACCAAACGAAATGGATTTTGCAAGGATGGCCATGAAGCTGCATATAAGCCAGTCAGTGGTGTATCAACTAGTAATCTGGTCTCCGTTTTACTATCCTTGTGCTCTGAAATTACAAGGTACTTGGACGTGGAGGAAGAGGATGATGAGTCTCTGAAGTAAACCATGTTCAAGCTGCAGAAAAATAATTTTAAAAAATTGTTAGTACCTAAGTCAAAAGGGAAAAGTAGCAATCACGATCTTGAAAGAGAGCGTGGATAAGTAAAAAAAATCGCCTCAGATGTAAAAAAAAAAAGGGATGTCTATATCGGACTTTTTAAAGGTTTTCGTCACGAACTTTTAAAAATGTTCGTCTCGAGCTTTTAAAGACATTCAGATTTTTAAGGTTTTCGTTCGGAACTTTTAAAAGGCATATGTTTCGAGCTTTTAAAGGTGCTTGTCTTGAACTTTTGAAGTTTCTCATGGTGAACTTTAAAGAGTCCCCACTGCCAACTTATAAAGATTTCCACCACGAACTTTTATGGATCTTCGCCACGAATTTTAAAAGTTTTCACTATGAACGTTTAAATGTTTAAACCGTGAACTTTCAGAGATCTTGACCTCGAGATTTTAAGGATCTTTACGCGAACTTTTAAGGGTCTTCATCAGAAATTTTTAAAAGTCTTCACCGCGAACTTTTAAAGGTCTTCACTGCGAGCTTTTAAGGATCTTCGCACAAACTTTTATGGGCCTTCCCCGCAAATTTTAAAGGTATTCATCGTGAACTTTTAAAGGTCTTCACCGCGAACTTTGAAATGACTTGACCACAAGCTTTTAAAGTCTTCATCGCGAACTTTTATGGGTTTCCGCCACAAATTTTAAAAGTCTTCATCATGATATTTTAAAGGTTTTCGTCTCAAACTTTTAAAGTACTCGTAGTTCGACGAAGTTACTTCGAAAAAAAAAGGAAGACAATAGAGCAAAAAGAAGAAAATCACAAGAAAAGAAGAAGAAATTACCTTCGCGTTAATGCTTCCGAGTCCTCAAAAATAGACTCAAATGTCTTGCAAATACTATGAATTCATACTCAACAAATACGAGCCTAGGGGTTTATATAGATCTCCATAGGCCGCTTACAATAGTATACTTCCAATGTGGGATTGAAATTATAAAGTGAACTCCTAAAAGGACTCTGATTTGGTTACGGTGGTGGAATGGGAAACTCCTAAAAGGGCTCGATTATGCCCATTGTAGCTTTTATCCCATCATAGAACAAAGTCTTATATATTGTATAAGACAAAGCGTGGGTATAATTATTCAACAAAATTTGAAACAATGCAATGTTAATGACTATTGTAATGATTACTGATATTGCTTTTCTTGTTTAGCAGTGTTTGTCATTTCTGTGAATTCTAACGTGGACAAGCAAAGTTAATAATAAACATGGCATTGATTTGGGTCTTCTACGTTTACATTTGATATGCTACAAGACATTGATTTATTGTCTCTTTTGGCATACATAAAGTGTATCGCACAATCAAGTTAATACTTTAACTCTAGTCTTTAAAGGTCTAATATATCCGACAAGATAATTTGGACTATATATTAAATTCAAGATATATTGGTCCAAATAAATATTATGGGCTAATATATAAATGAATTAATTATATAGGTCCAATATATATGGACTAAATAAATGAGTCTTAATCCATTGGGCTAGCCCATTTAATTGGGCTAAAGTGATTAGCCCACTTTATTAAGCCCAACAATGGGTGTGCCCAGTTTGGTGCCACGTGTCAAATGACGTGGCGCGCCAAGTCAAACGTAAGAGCCAATAGGATTGTGCCATGGGATGAACCAGGTCACAAGTCTCACGGTGCACGCCTGCACGTCCGTCACTTGGCATGTGCTTCACCCAATTCTAATCACATAACACGTAGTTCGGGGTTTCGAACCCTCAGAACCATGTTAGGAAGTGTTACTTACCTCAAACGGGATGAAAATCTACTCTGTGATACCCTTGCCGCTCGACTCTGCCTCAAATCGCCCCGAATCTAGCCAAAATCAATATAATATCATTAATACATGCTAAATGAACGAAGCCTACATTAAAATTATAAAATTACCTCAAAAATCCTGAATTTGGCTAAACTTGACCCTCGGGCCCACATCTCGGAATCCGACAAATTACAAAACTGAAATCCTTATTTACTCACGAGTCTATACATACCAAATTCATCATAATACGATCACATATGACACCTCAAATCTCCAAATCAAACCTTCAAATTTCCAAGCCCTAACCCCTCAATTTTTACCATTAAATCCCACAAATTTAATGCTTAATTAACTGAAGATCACCATAGAATCGAGTATTAGACTCCAGTAACTTACCTCGCTGATAATCCTTGAATCTCTCCTCAAAAATCACCCCAAAATCTCCAAACCCGTCTTCAAAAATGGTGGAAATAAGAAATATTCGCAAATGGTTCTTTTTATACATCCTGCCCAGCACTTTTGCACATGCGGCCCAATTCACGCACCTGCGGTCCAAACCCCGCATCTGCGCAATTCACTTGAATCCCCCTCTTCCGCATCTGCGCCCCAGGCCCCACATATGTGGTTCAGCTTCCGCTCCTGCGATCTTTCTCCGATTTTGCGGTCCATATCCGCTTTTACGGACATCCGCAGGTGGGGAATTAACAGAAGAAGCAGCTTCAGATGGTCAAACAAATTTCCAAACTCTCCGATGGCCATCCGAAATCATCCTGAGCCCTCGGGGCCTCAACCAAATATACCAACACGTCATATATCCCTATAAGAACTTAGTCGAACCTTCGAAACACCCAAAACAACACCAAAACACCGAATTAACCCCGAATTCAAGCCTAAGGATTTCTAAACTTCCAAAAATTCACAAACGATGCCGAAACCAACCATACCATGTCCGAATGACCTAAAATTCTTCACACACATCACAAACGCCACTACAAACCTATTCCAACTTCCAGAATTCCATTCCGACCCCGATAGCTAATTTTCCACTGCCGATCGAAAATTGCCAAAAATCCAATTTCACCAATTCAAGCCTAATACTACCATGGACCTCCGAATAACATTTCGAACACACTCCTTAGTCCCAAATCACCTAGCGAAGCTATCCAAGTAATAAAAACCCAATGTCGAGATCATTTACCTATAAGTCAACTTCCGATTGACTTTTCCAACTAATTAACCAACTTAAGAGACTAAGTGTCTCATTTCTCTCCACAATCACTCCGAACCCTAACCAACCAACCCATCACAACACAAAAGAGCTGAACCACACAAAATGAAGCAGAAATGGGGAAAACGGGGCTAAAAATCTTGGAACGACCGATCGGGTCGTTCCATTCTCCCCTACTTAAACATCTGTTTTTCCTCGAACGTGCCCAGAGTTGATCCAAAAGTCATTAAATCGCCGAATAACCTTACCACACGCATACTCGGGGGTGATACCATCTCACCCTGTCCTGCTTAGATTTGATAACACAACACATCTGAGATTTCTTGATCCAACTTAACCCATAAGCCTTAGAATCCGATTTCCACATATGAACTTTTCTATAAGATCAGAATCACGCATCCACACACCGTATAAGTCTGAACAAGCTGTATCCAACCATAGCCATAACTCACGACGAAATCACATGATATCCCACATAACTCAAACACCTGTAGCGATAATTCCTAATCACAACAGCTGCTTAAACAACCCAATGCCGGTAATAACCCTATTATCAAACAAAGACCCGTTATAACACCTTCATATATAGCCAATGATGAAAGAAACACACAGAAACCCATAAGCATTCGTCATATCAACAAGTGATGGAACTCCCTCTCTTCGACAGGAAATATAGCAAAATCTCTAAGCCGATCAACATCGATATCCTCCTAAATATACCGCAACCAGATATGGAAGTACCCATTCTTGGTCCAACGACCTCATCTCATATACCACAACCACTCTAGCGACATGACGTATCCATACAGCTTAAGGCCACAACCCATGCAAATCCGCGCACCAATATGCAACAAGCCAAGTTTACTCAAACATAAAAAATTACTCAAGCGAGAGAACTGTCCCTCAAGATCAACGGGTATCACCACAACGTAAGGCTAAAACTCGCACAACCAAATACAAGAATCCAACATGCAAGGATCATAACTCAACATAACTTTGTCTCAATGCACGACCCAAGCTTTGGTCCATATTACATACCTCGCTCTGCCTTGCTCAAAATCGACAACCACGTAAAACCTGACATCAAGTACTCAAAGTGCATTTCCATAACCACGGAGAATCGAACGATACCATGCCACACGAACCCGAAAGAACATAAACAATACGTCTAAATCCTGCAATACCCAATTACTTACCTTACTCAAATCCTGCTATAAGACCACAATAGAACCACACCATGTGTGCCTGAAATCAACGAATAACGGCTCACTGTAACAGGGAAGAGTAAATCATAAGCCATCCTAGAACAAAAATAAGTCCAACAACCACTAACTGGCATGCCCCTCACAATATTACTGTGGAGCCAATCAATCTGACTCGGTGCAAAAGACCTATTCCCACTGGTCCTACTAAGGAACCCTAAATCAATCCGGTCATACACAATCGATAAATGGCCCTCCGAAGGTCCATAATGACTGAATCACAACACACACTAACCCCTGGCTAACCTTGGCTATGTCTCTACAGCCCTCAACTATGAAATCATCTACTCATTCAAGTTCCCAGACTCAAAAAACTCAGGGCACACAAATCACCATATCTGATCTCAACTCCGTCGCCTGAATGTCTAATACTTCCCCAATACACGATCATGCCACGAGGGATACCCCTACAATCCGTATATGTTACAAGGACAAATTTGAATGCCCATAGGCGACCAACAAGGAGAGTACCACCACACTAATGAAGTATCCATAAATCAAAACACCGTGCCTCTTCTGAAACTTATTCCTTCATCGAGCCATATCTAAAAGTAACATCATCTATATGATCATCTAATATCGTCCATGCTACCTAAGAATTCAGAACTTTCCTTTCAAACCGCATCGTGACCTAGCACCCGCAATCTCAATACTACACCACATATCGCACCCATTATTCCAACATATAAACGATACGACAAACCTCAAACCCACTCTGAGTCGCAAGAAACTACATACTCAATTAGCTAAGAACTTTCCATTTGATTTCATTCTAGAGAAAATTACAATATGCCACATGCCCCACAGACCAGTAGAAAATATACATCTCAAACTACGGTTGAGACCATCTAGAACTCTCAAAAATCCATTTGCATTTAACCAAACTGTCAAAACTAAATCCCTCTAACTCAACCAAGCTACGCAGGTTGCCAAAACACAAGAGCATTGCCACGGATCACATGTAGAACCTTACCACGTCATAAGAACACAAAATGGCCAATCTTACTCATTACCATGTCGATCCAATCTACTACCAAGTTGTCCTATTCCTCCGAGTCCCTTCTGAATTACCTTCCTATTGATTCTTTCTCTTTGCCATAGTACAAAAATCCTCAACCAGAAAATCACCAGGCGAGACCCTAGCACAGAACCACATCGCCCTAAGGCTCATAAACTACTGAATATCTCTTAAGCATCCCAAAGTACCCTATCTCAAATAATTACACTAAGGAGGCTTCGATGAATTTAAGTTATCCTCCCCTTTCATGATACTGGAATGTAGAATCCATAATGATATATAAACCCTGAATCCATCAGAACCATCCTCGAGACTCACCCACTCTATGCAATTCTCAATTAAACTGATCCAACAGATCGAACGACATGTACCCCATTAACACACCAACACCAAAGAGAGTAACCCACACCCCTAGGCAACCAAGAAAATCCTACTTCACGCACAGTACTTCCTTTACAAATACAACTAAATAATGCAATAAGACTCATATCCCCATAGAGTATAATACAACCTGTATCCAGAAATTCCCATTACTCGAGTCATTCTCAAACTCCACCTCTACAGGTCATAACTGATGTACCAGAATACCCCAAACTGAAACCAATACAACACATAATCGGGAAACCAGCTAATCACTAGAAGACTTCCCCACTTGGCTCAAATCCATAGATCAAAACAAACAATAACTCACAATGCCCATACGCTAATACCACAGTGAGATTCAACTAAATCCTTTGTAAGCTCATATAACACAAACCATCTAATATCTCAACAGTTTACAAATCTCGTATTCACCATTGTGATAGTCATGCCAACTTCCCCAAGCGATCTAAACTCAAATTGCAACATATATCATTTTCTGGCAAAAGAGAAATTGTTACAAAACAACATAAGGATCACACAACCTCAGGACATCCCGTAGCAGACAACCCTGCCTGCCTAGCCTCAAACTGATATCTCTTTATACCCCCCCAAAATCGTGGCCATATGCCAACTCAAGACAGAAGTCAAACACTCTATAGTTCTTGCTACATCTCCAGCCAATTCTTTTTGTCGTAATCAAACAATCTGAACACATCTCACCATCAAATCATGCTCACCACATAGTCATCCAGCCAAAAAATCCCACCAATAGGGACACAACGGACATATAAGTCCCAAATGCACGTGCTCACACAATCAAAATCTCGGCACCCAGGCCACAGACAAAACCCGGCCTCAAGTCCTCCAGATTGGCCCATTATCAACATGCTAAAATAAATCTCGCAACTCATCCATGAAAATCACAAGTCGTCGATGCACAGCCGATACCGAGCGTTCACGTGCGCATTCGAATACATTAAAAGAGTTCAAAGAGTTACGCTTTTGCCTGAATAAATGGATTAGCACGACAAGAATTCAGGAGTGTGAGATTTTTCCTAAGGGTTCCGCAGCCTCTCGAATATAAGTACAGACGTCTCTGTACCGATCCGCAAGACTCTACTAAACCTGCTCATGACTGGTGAGACCTATGTAACCTAGAGCTCTGATACCAACTTGTCACGGCCCCAAAAGCAACCCGGTCGTGATGGCGCCTATCGTGGAACTAGGAAAGCCTACACTCTTAACCAATTCGATTTCTATCATAGCAATATTAAAATATTACCTTGTTTTCATCAGAAGGAAACCGAAAATGGATAAAATCAAACCCAACATACTATAATAAAAGAGAAATCCCAAAATCTGGTGTCACTAAGTTATGAGCCATACTACAGTTGTGCCAAAATACATCAAGACAATGTTTGTATCGGAAATAACTAACAAAATACACAAATGAGGATAGGGAAGGAGAAAGGAGGGTATGTGATCTCCAAGCAACTACCTCGCACTCTCCGAAGATGAACCGCAATAATGATCAACTAGCACTATCGTGACCTGAGATAGCTGAATCTGCACACAAGGTGCAGGGTGTAACGTGAGTACACCAACTCAGTAAGTAACAAGCCAAAATTATGGGCTGAGAGGTAGTGACGGACTAAATCTCAATATTTATAATAGGATCAATGTACATAAATTTACTCATGCTTTCAGTTAACTAGACAGCTCAAAGTGAATAGGACAAGTACAATTTAACATATATAACTCAACGTATTTTACATGCTAATGCATCAACTGTATGAAATGCACAATGTGCTCCCACTCCCAAATGCTCGTCCACTCAGTACTGTATATGGCTCGCCTAGCCAAGGGAAGATCCATCCTATAATATATACACAGATCTGACAGAAGTCACTCAGTATTGAGGAAGCCCAATCCAACCCTATGGAGAAGATCCATCTCCAGATAATGATACACCTCACAACCACTCGGTACTGTATATGGCTCAATGATCCAGGGAAGATCCATCCCAGTATACGTAAATACATCACTGGCATCAGTCGCTCAGTACCGAGGAAACAGGCCAATCCAGCCTTTTAGAGAAGATCCATCTCCAAATATAAACACTTCACATAAGATCCATGTCCAAGGAAGATCCATCCCTCAAATATCATTGCGCTCACCGGGTGTGTGTTACAGACTCCGGAGGGGATCCTACAGCCCAAGCGCTAACATAAGCCAGATCCAGGCATAAATTAATATAATATGCTGCGTTGTGTAGCCCGATCCCATAACTATCACTCAATATCAGGCTCTCGGCCTCACTTAGCTCACATGGGCTCACAATGCATGAACTAGCCCGAATCAATGATATAATGTGCAAAAAAACAATTACCGACACTGAGACATGATATGATATGCAATGACATTACTGAGTATATAATATCAATGAAACACATAAGATGACAGCAACAAACGACCACTCGGGTCTCAACAACATCGGCGTGAAGCCTTAACATAATATCTAGCATGATTTCTAGCATGTTCACATCAGTCACAATGACAGAAGCACATATATCAACAAGAGAGAACCAATAAACGGTGCCATGGGATGAACCAGGTCACAAGTCTCACGGTGCATGGACGCATGCCTGTCACTTGGCATGTGCGTCACCCAATTCTAATCACATAACATGTAGTTCGGGGTTTCGAACCCTCATAACCAAGTTTGGAAGCGTTACTTACCTCAAACCGGATGAAAATCTACTCCGTGATGCCATTGTCGCTCGACTCGGCCTCAAATCGCCCCGAATCTAGCCAAAATCAGTAACATATAATTAATACATGCTAAAGGAACGAAGCCCACATTAAAGTTATCAAATTACCTCACAGATCCTTAATTTGGCAAAACCCGACCTGGGCCCACGTCTCGGAACCCGACAAAAATTACAAAACTAAAATCCTTATTCACTCACGAGTCTATACATACCAAATTCATCAAAATCTGATCACATATGACCCCTCAAATCCCCAAACCAAACCTTCAAATTTCCAAGCCCTAACCCCTCAATTTTTACCATTAAATCCCACAAATTTCATGCTTAATTATCTGAAAATCACCATAGAGTCAAGTATTAGGCTCAAGTAACTTACCTCACTGATAATCCTTGAATCTCTCCTCAAAAATCACCCTAAAAGCTCCAAACCCGTCTTCAAAAATGGTGGAAATAAGAAAAATTCGCGAAGGGGCCTCTCATACATCATGTCCAGCACTTTTGCACCAGCGGCCGAATTCATACACCTGCGTTCCAAACGCCGCATCTGTGAAATTCACTTGAATCCCCCGCTTCCGCATTTGCGCCCCAGGCCTCGCACATGCGGGCTCGTAGATGCGGTCCAGCTTCCACTCCTGCGATCTTTCTCCGCTTCTGCGGTTCATATCCGCTTCTGCGGACCTCGCGCGGAATTAACAGAAGCAGCAGCTTCAGCTGCTCAAACAAATTTCCAAACTCTCCGATGGCCATCCGAAATCATCCCGAGCCCCTCGGGGCCTCAACCAAATATACCAACACGTCATATATCCATATACAAACTTAGTCGAACCTTCGGAACACAAAAAACAACACTGAAACACCAAATTAACCCCGAATTCAAGCCTAAGGATTTTTAAACTTCCAAAAATTCACCAACGATGCCAAAACCAACCAAACCATGTCCGAATTACCTGAAATTTTGCACACTCATCAAAAACGCCACTACGAACCTATTCCAATTTCTTGACTTCCATTCCGACTGCACTAGCTAATTTTCCACTGCTGATCGAAAATCGTAAAAAATCCAATTTCGCCAATTAAAGTCTAATTCTACCACGGACCTCCGAATAACATTTCGAACACACTCCTAAATCCCAAATCACCTATCAAATCTATCCGAACCATAAAACTCCAATTCCGAGATCATTTACCTATAAGTCAACTTCCGTTTTACTTTTCCAACTAATTAACCAACTTAAAAGACTAATAGTCTTTTTTGCCAAGCTTCTAAAATCAACTTGTTTTGAGAAGTGCTTTACTCAAAAGTACTTTTAAAAAAGTGATTTTGGTGAGAAACAGTTGGTGTTTGGCTAACTAATTTGAAAGTACTTTTGAACAGTAATTAGTGTTTGGTCAAGCTTTTGAAAACTGCTTCTAGTATTTTTCTCAAAAATGCGTCTCAGAAAAGTGCTTTTGGAAAGAAGCTACTTTTTTCTGCCTCTCAAAAAATTCTTCTGCTTCTCCTCAAAAGCACTTTTTTCTTTCCAAAAGTTTGGCCAAACACCTCAATTTTTTACCAAAAGTGCTTTTAGCCAAAAAAAGTATTTTTGGCCCCCAAAAAAGCTTGGCCAAACAAGATATAAGTGTCTCATTTCTCTCCACAATCACTCCAAACCCGAGCCAACCAACCCAACACAACACAAAAGAGATGAACCACAGAAAATGAAGTAGAAATGGGGGAAACGGGGTTAAAACTCTCGAAACGACCGATCAGGTCGTTATATAAACACTTCATCCCATACTATCAATTTTATTTTCCTTATAAATTTAGCACCATTTCTCTGCTTTGATATATTTTTGATTGTTATTTTAGTTATTTTAAGAGGTATATCAAATCTAAAGTGTGTGGCCTCGTAATAAAATTGTTGCTGGTACACCACTTGTTATTATTGCTAACAGTATCATGCCTCTTGATCTGACATTTGCAAGTAATGCATGTCATAAAAATATTATTTCAATTCCACCGGAGGCATCCAAAAAGGATAATCCCACTATACCAGAATCAACTCTTGATAATATAGTCTTGAAAGTTTGTTCTTGTTCAAGATTTAGCTTTGATTGTTCTTCCTCATACACTTGTATTGCATTTTGATTCTTAATAGTATACTAATCTTTTTTAATTTGTGTTCTAATTTTTTAATCTCTAACGCTCTTTTTGTGGGATAAATTTATGTAGCTTAAGATTCTTTTTAACTTGAAAAATAATTTTACTCATATGATGATTAAAAATAGCTAAATTGGATTTTCGTGCTAAATAATTAATTGAAAGATTTAATTGTTTGGACTTAACGTAAAGAATAATTTATATTATGTTAATTCAGATATTAATATTTCTTTATCTTTTATTTTGAATATTTAATCTTAATTATAATTTTATCCATCGTAAATTTTATTTTCAAAAAGTAAAAAATCTATATGAAATTTTACTTTTAGATCTTTATATTTGCAGAATCAATAGTGGTATTTTCTTTCTCTTTCTCACATATTTATATTCTTGAATGCTTACTTAGTTATTATTTAATAATTGGTTATATTTTTCAATATTACACGAAAAATAGATAATTATTTTTATTTGACTCGTAATGTATTGACAATACAGAGGATTCTTATGAAATTGATTTTATTATACCTTCCTACATATTTTTAGTAAGAATTTAATAGACAAAATTTTATTAATGGTAAAATCTTAAATATTGAAAAAATTAACATAGAAGGTATTGTAGTCCAAAAAATAGGTTAGTATATCATTTCCCTATGAGTTCTTCTGTTTACTATATTAGGGCTATTTTGTTCTATCAATATTGTTTTTGTAATTTTATAATAATAATAATAATAATAATAATAATAATAATAATAATAATATTATTATTATTATAGTCTCTCCTTTTTCTAAATAGACTTGGAGAATTTAATAGATTCTCAAGTTAAATTAGTAATAGGACATTCTAATACGGTTGCAGTGAAGCGGGCTGCCCGCCGTAGCATTTGTGTGTGTTCCTAGTACTTTCTAAGTATGAGTGTAAGTGAGAGCATGAGATGTTGATAGTGGAGTCACGAGTGACTGAGAGGCTTGCCCGAGAGGCTTTATTGTGAGTGATATTGTGCTCGAGGGGCTCATATTTTATCAGAATGTTGTTTACACTCTTCTTTACACTGACCCTCTAATAACAAATGTTGGATAAATGTTTTTATACGAGGTTTTTAAATGGAAACCGGGGTTTCATGAAATATTCAGAATTGTAGATTCCTGACTTGATTTATTTATTTCCACTGATTTTCAGTATATGGATTTACATGATTTAAATGATTGTCACTGCACTCAAGTTTTTAGTTACATTGATTACTTACTGAGTTGGCGTACTCATGTTACTCCCTGCACCTCTGTGTGTAGATCCAGGTACCCGACCATCTCACTAGTTGATTTCCGGACGAGCTTGGAGTTGTTCGAGGATTGAGGTATCTACTCAGCGTCCCCAGCTCACCGCCTTTCCTCCCCTCAGATCATAGTTTCTTTTGGTCTTTTGTACCTCAGACATTTGTTGTAGCAAGTCACTATGTTGTATATTATATTTCCAGTCTTAGATGCTCATGACAGTTGACTCTAGGTTTTGGGGAAATGTGTATTTGTTTCATCTCATTCTGCTATTTTAAATTGTGCTAAAATTTTGGAAAAATTATGATATTTATATTGATAGTCTGAAATGGTTGGCTAGCCTAGTTCCATGATAGGCTCCACCATGGCTGGTTAGGATTTGGGGTCGTGACAGTAGTATTCATTTCCAACACTTGAATCTTGTTTATGGAAATATTCATGTTTATAGTGTGGATTAAATACCTTGTTGTGCTTATGTATTGAATGATTTTTATGTAGTTATGAAGTGAGTTATTGCTTATTTAATTATTCTTGTTCTTTAATGTTTCCAAAGGGATTAGCTAACCATAGGACTCGCCCATTTACTTCGAATTAATTTTGGAAAAGATAATTTGGGGTTGGGAAAGATTAATTAACAAGAACCTGAGGCTTTAACCCTCACTTTATAGATTCTACCTAGGAATAGGATTGAACTACTTGTAGCCATATTCGAGTGTGCTTAATATCTTAATTTTTTTAGGAATAATTCAATTAGGACGTCTTATTAGTCTTCGGAAGAAGCTAATTGAGAATTTTTATCTGTGGCTAATTAACATAAATTTGCTCATATTTGTAAAATCGTGAAATACATTGGATCGTTATTTGAGTATAATTCCCGATGCATCCATACTTGTAGCCATTGATCATTTTATTTGCTTTCTAGGTATTAGTTTATATTTTTGTATTTAGCTATAATATTTTCAAAATCAAATTCTAAGTATTTCGCATTCCACAATAAGTGATAATTCTCTTAAATTCCTAATCGCCTACATATTGTTCTCTGTGGGATTCGACCCCGACTCATAGTTGGGTAATTTATGTTGTATGCGACCGTGTCCATTTACTTTTTAGTAGTGGATTTGGACGTCATCAAGAATTTCATTTCATAATTTATTAGATGTTACTTTATTATTGTTATTATTTAGAAGATGTTAGGATTACCTAGTTCTTAAGACTAGGTGCCATCACGATACACAACAGAGGAGAAAATTGGGTTGTGACAAATACGAATTTGCTCAAGGCCTTACGCCACTGAACGAAACTTAAGTTCTCAAAACAACCAGCCGGGTCGTTACAATTTGAAAACGTATTAGAATGTCCTATTACTAATTTAACTTGAGAATCTATTAATTCTCCAAATCTATTTAGAAAAAGGAGAGCCTATAACAGTGCAAAGCAGTGTGATAACAGTGCAAATAACAACAAGTAGGAAACATGACTGAGTTCACAATTGTTCTAACAGGATAGTGGTACAATAGTGTAAACGTACCCCCCCTGAGGGTCTAAATAGGTCAGCACAAGGCCCTAGACATGGAAAATACCCCTGAGGGTCTAAACAGATCAACACAAGGCCCCAAACATGGGTCACAGCCCATAACAAGTATAAACTTCTGAAAGACAGGATGTCATAAGGTTTCAAATCGAATATGCTGCTTAATAGTCGCTACGGGACGGACCACGTCACAATCCTTATCAGTGCACGACCCCATGCTCGTCACCTAGCATGTGCGTCACCTCATTTATCAACACAATATCAAATAACAGGGTGTTATACCCTCAGGTTTAGAGTTACAATCGTTACTTACCTCAAAACAGCCCAAAAGCTACTCTGTGATGCGCTTTCCCCTCGAATTGGCTCCCAAATGCTCCGAATCTAACCAAAACCGGATTAACATCATCAATATACGCTAACAGAACAAACCCAATCGAAAGACACAAATTTTAGCACAATTTTCGAAATTTGGCCAAACTCGAGCTCCGGGCCCACGTCTTGGAATTCGATAAAATTTACATCAATAGAATCCTCATCCTCCCACGATCCTATACATACCAAGAACACTAATATCGGACCACAATTTCCCACTCAAATCCTCAAAAGAAAAGTCTAACCCCATGCATTAACCTCCCCAAATTTTGGGTTTAATTTCAACAATTTTTCGGTTTAATTACTTAGAAAACGATATAAAAACGAGTTATGAAGTTGAAAACCTTACCTCCAAGTGAGCCCATTTGATTTCTTCTTCAAACCTTCTCAAATAGCTCTAAACCCGCTTATCAATGGGGGAAAATGGTAAAAATTTCGCAACAGTGGGCTTTAAAACATTCTGCCCAGCACTTATAATCCCTTAAGTGCGATCGCGACTCTAGCCATGCGATCGCGATGCATAGACCAACCCACTCTATGTTATCGCACACCAACACACGCGATCGCATAGAACAAATCTCTATCCCACACACGCACCTCAGAACCTCTATGTGATCGCACCAAAGCCCACGCGATCGCACTGCTTCACCTGCTCAACCTATGCGATCGCAATCCTAACCACGCAATCGCATAAAACAAAATTCCTGCCCCACTCTTTTACTCTATGTGATCGCGGATGAATCCACACGATTGTAGTGAAGAAATCACTGTTGCTAAAACACCAGAAAACAACAGACTTCTTAAGGCCAAAAAGTGCCCGTTTGAGCATCCAAAATACACCCGAGGCCCCGGGACCTAAACCAATCCTACCAACACACCCCATAATATCATTCAAACTTAGTCGAGCCTTCTAAACACCAAAAACAACACGAAAACACCAAAATTACATCAAATTCAAGCCTATGAACTTTGAAACTTCTAAATTTCGCCAATGATGTCGAAAAACCAATCAAAACACATTCGATTGACCTAAAATTTTGCACACACATCCAAAATGACATTACCAGCCTGCTCCAACTTCCGACCCCGATAGCCTATTTTCCACCGCCGACCAGAAATCGCCAAAAACTAACTTTCGCCAATTCAAGCCTAATTCTACACCGGACATCAAAACTTCATTCTGAACACACTCCTAAGTTGCAAAACACCTAATGAATATATCCGAGCCATAAAATACGCATTCCGAGGTTGTTTACCAATAAGTCAACTCTCAGTTGACTTTTTCAACTATTAAGCCAATTTAAGAGACTACGTGTCTCAATTCTTACCATGAACACTCCGAACCCAAACCAAATGACCCAACACAACATAAACAGGCTAAGCAATATATGATAAATCAGAAATGGGGAAAACAGGGCTAATCTCACGGAACGACCGGCCGGGTCGTTACAACTACACACTTAAATATTCAATACAAAGCAAGAAAATGAAGAAATGAACATAAATGGGTAAGAAATTCTCAACCACAAGCTTCAAACCTTCAAGACCCAAGTGTGTGTGCAAACCTTAGCTTCCAAAACTTGTTCTTCTAAGTCAAAGACCTCTTCTAAGATTGTCACGACCCAAATTCCCAACCTTAGGGATCGTGATGGCGCCTAAAACCACACTTGCTAGGCAAGACAATGTTAGAGTTCGCTTAACTATTTCCTTTAACTAACCATTTAAACAGGATAAAACAATTTTCAAATTAATACTTAATCTTATGGATTTAAATAATTAATTCACAATACAAGATAATAAACAATTAACAAAAAAGAGCCACAAAATAATTATATAGATAAATCCAAAAAAACTACCCCAGAGTCTGGTGTCACAATTCACGAACTACTAAAGAATACTACAAATACTTGGCTGAAAGAAATAATGTAACTGTTCTGAATATAATAAAATAACGTTTATGAAAATAGGAGAAGACTCTCGGGATCTGCGAACGCCGACAGATATACCTCATGTCTCTGAATAATTGAATAGCCGCTCTAAATATCTCTACAGTTGGCCGGTACCTGGATCTACACAAAAGAGTGCAGAGTGTAGTATCAGTACAACCGACCCCATATACTGAGTAAGTGTCGAGCCTAACCTCGACGAAGTGGTGATGAGGCTACGGTGGGGTTTTAGCAATATAACCTGTGACAATAATATATAAAGCAAGAAGGAAATCTAAACAAATAATTAAGTACTACAACAACAATAAAATAACTCAGCTGCCTTTTACTAAGCCTCATCTATAACCAATTCTCAAATAATTTCCAAGTTTCCAATCTTTAACTTTAAATAAAAGTAGTGCCAAAAATATGAAGAATAGTAAAATAAACTTTTAAGCCTTTCAAATCTTTATTTTCTTTGAAATTCAGTAAAAATATAAATTTCCTCCCTTATTGCTCCTTGTTGCAGCGTGAAACCCGCTCCCACCTGTCCACCCTTATTGCTCCTCCCTAAATATATCACTCATATTACTCTTGTTGCGGCGTGCAACCCGATCCCACCTGTCCACCCTTATTGCTCCTCCCTAAATATATCACTCATATTACTCTTGTTGCGGCGTGCAACCCGATCCCACCTGTCCACCCTTATCACTCCTTGTTGCAGCGTGAAACCCGCTCCCACTAGACATCTCATATCAATTTATTCATAAATTTCACAATTTAGACCAAGCCTTTCACAATATTTTATTCTCAACAATTATAAATAAGAAACTGTATTTTTCTCATAACTTCATCAATATTTTCTTAACCATGAAAACAACATGAACATAACTATGCATATATATATATATATATATCTCGTAAAAACAATGCCAAACCGCTCAACCGTTTTGTACCATAAGAGAACCAGCTAAAACAACCAATACTCTTTCAAAAAATAACCACAACAATATTTAACAATAAAATAACAAAGCCAAGTAGTCATAGAAGAAATAATGAACATAGAACAATTAAGACAAGAATCAATTAAGTTGAGAACGGGAAAGGGATTATGTTTAACAGGAAATTTGGTGGTGTATAGATACTAGTCACCTCACCTATACACCACACACATGCATTTCACATCGGAAACAAGTGGGGATTCCTATTCCCTCAAGTCAAAGTTAGACCAAACACTTACCTCAATTTCGTAGGCCACTCACTGCTCAATTATAGCTTTTCCTTTAGAATCTTTCTCTAACTTGCTCGAATCTAATCATAATTAACTCAATATCATCAATTAATGCTAAAGGAACTAACTTTATTAAAAAATATAATTTTTCCTAAGTTTTCTAAAAAAAATGAAAACCCGACCCAGGGCCTGCTTGGTCTAAACTCGGGGTTTGGACCAAATTATGTTCACCCATTCACCCACGAACCCAAATATACTATTAGTTTTGAAATCTGACCTTAACTCGATGTAAAAAAATTGATTTTTATAAAATTTCCTAATTCTACCCAAACCCTCAACTTTTACCATGAAAGTCTTAGTTTTTGCTTTATAAGTGATCAAAAACAGTAAGGAATTGAAAGAACAAAGTTTAGAATTGATTACCAATGACTTGGGGACGATAATTGCTGAAGGAAATCGTTATTAGGGCTGTAAACCTAGAAAATATGGTGAAGAAGAAGGTCTACCTGTTTTTAAAAGAGTATTTATATTAGCTGGGCAACAGACCTATGCGTTCGCACTCAAAAGCATGCGTTCGCATAGGGTAAGGGAAACTTGGCAGTGCATTCGCGTGGGGAGGGGTGCGATCGCATAGAATACTGGCCCACCCTCTCCCAAGCCGGTTTTAATGTTGTGCGTTCGCATAGCCCAGGGTGCGTTCGCATAGAGTCAGCCCAGGTGAACTCCGCGTTCGCATGCCTAGCTCTGCGTTCGCATATAAAGAAAAGGGGACCCTCTATTTTCCATTATGCGATCACAAACTTGCCTATGCGATCGCATAGCACAAAGGACCTGGACACCAGAAATAGACCTTCAGCTGCATTTTTACATGTTTAAAACCTCTCGTGGCCAATTCGAAACTCACCCGAGCCCTCGGGGCTCTAAACAAAACATACACACAAGTATATAAACATCATACGGACTTGCTCGTGCGATCAAATCGTGAAAATAACATGTAAAACTATGAATTAAACCTCAAAACTCATCATTTTCATCAAGAACTCTTATAGTTCATAACTTTTCAACCGGATGTCTGAATCACGTCAAATGAACTCCGTTTTCACCAAAATTTCACACTTAACCTTTAAACATCATAACAAATGCGTATTGGGATCCGGAACTAAAATATGGGCCCGATACCAATGATTTCAAACATTATTTCTTTTCTATAATTCATAAACATTTCAGCAAAATAATTTCTTTCAAAAATTGATTTCCAAGGTTGGGATCTCAGAATTCATTGGGAATACGCCCGAGTCCCATATTTTACTGCAGAACTCCCGGGATTTTCGAAATACAGATCCGGATCCGTTTACTCAAAATATTGACCAAATTCAACTATAATCAAATTTAAATTCTAGAAATTACTATTTCTTATATTTTCACATAAAAGCTTTCCGGTTTCACGCCCGGACTGCGCACGCAAATTGAGGTATTTAAAATTTGTCCTATTTTGGCTATTAAGTATGGAACGGAGTCTAAATTTATAAAATGACCCATTGGGTCATCACAAAGATGTAAAAAATGTCAAAAGTCTCTTTTTCAGACAAGATAACCCCACAAAACCCTAATAAATGTATTTATAGTGGGCTAAAAATCGGGGCCAATTTCGAAAAAAAAATACCCTTTCAGACCAGTTATGCGACCAATATCTATCGCATAACAGACATGTTGCTCGCATATTCTTCAACTCCATCGCATCTTCTTAGACCTAGGTTCCAGGTAGTCGTCGCATAGGGATTATGCAGTTCGCATTTTTGATATGCGACCGCATTTTGCCATCGCATTTATGGGCTTATCAACTTCTACTAGAGGTTTGAGATCCATTATATGGCCCACAAACTTGCTAGTGATCGCCTAATGGACCGCATTTTCTTCGCTTGGAATGGCTAAACAAACTATTGTGATTTGCGGTCTCCTTGAGCATTCTGCGGTCCGCATGTTTAGTTTGCGATCGCATTTTGTCAATTTCTTTCTCTTTTGCAGCTTCATGATTTCATTTCCATGTTCTTGGGTTCTCAAGCCCATGCATTACTGTGATGACCCAAAAAGTGATCTTGTATAAATTTAGCGAAAACCGTGTTCCGAGGCCTTGAAAGCCTCTGTTAATCTCACCTCGATGTGCGTGCACAGCCCGAGCGAATAGCCGGGAAATCTATATTTTTGGTAAAAGGACCTAGACCCGTGATTTGACGGTCACGGAGGGTCCGTACAAAAATATGGGACCTGTGCGTATGCTAGGAATCTAATTCCGAGGTCCCAAGACCGAGAAATGAATTTTTAAAGAAAATTGTTTTCTGAAAATAAAAGACTTCTGAAAATGAAATTTGAGGTGAAATCTATGTTACCAGGCCCGTATTATTGTTCTGAATCTCGGAACAGGTTCAGTATGTGTTATGTGAGTTATCTGTAAAATTTGGAAAGAAACGGACTTGGTTTGACGTGTTTCGGATTAAAATCGGAGAATTTAGAACTTTATGAAGTTTGAGAAAATTCTATAGATTTTGGAGCTTAATTCATTATTTTTGATGTTATTTTAGTGGTTTGATTACTCGAATAATTTCATAGGATGATTTCGAAGTCCTGTGTATATTTGGTTTTGAGTCCCGAGGGCTCGGGTGAGTTACGAGTAGGTGTTGGGGTGCTAAATTTAGGAAATTTCTGGTGTTTTTGGGTTATTATGATGTTATGTGATTTGTTCTCTGCGATCGCGTTGTGATTCATGCGATCGCAATGTGCATATGGATGGGGGTTGGGAAATTACCCTACGCGAACGCAGGGCTTCGGACGCGATCGTAGAGCCTGGGGGTGGTGATCTATGCGATCGCGTAGCGTTAAAGGGATCTGGGGCAGGGCAGCGTGTAGCTCTACGAGAACGCGATCGCGATGGCCAGTGTCCAATACTCCCGTGATCGCAGTCCCTTGTTCGCGATCGAGTAAGTCTAAAACCCAGTACTCTCCGCGATCACAACTCCCTTTCCGCGATCGCGTAGAGTAAAATCGCCCAGTGAATTTAAAGTCTTAAAAACAGAATGTCATTTCGGGATTCTTCATATTTTCACCCTCTCCTTCTTCTCCAAGCCCAATAGCCGAGTTCCAAGCTACTCTTCCTCCATAACCACTTAGGTAAGTGATCTCAACTCTAGTCTATTCCATTTTCCTTCATCAATCATTAGAATCTAGGCCTAAAAACATGAAATCAATGGTAGAATTGGGGGTTTTGGGTAGAGTCAGGGCTTTTGGAAATTTTGGGATTTCAACCTCATTTTGGGGTCAGATTTGAAAACAAATTGTATATTCGGGTTCATGGGGGAATGTGTGATCGGGTTTTGGTCCGAACCTCGAGTTTGGACCAAGCGGGCCCGGGGTCGAATTTTGGTATTTTTGGAAGAATTATGGGAAATGTATAATTAGGCTTTGGGATTGAGTTATTGAATTTTTATTGATGTTATTAAGTCAATTATCTCTAGCTATTATCATTTCATAGTCGGATTCAAGAGGAAAGGCCGTGATTGAGGCTTGACTAGCATTCTTGGAGCCGAGGTAAGTGTTTGGCCTAACCTTAGCTTGAGGGTAGAGGTATAGAGTCCTATTTTCTATGTCTAATTCATGTCCAATGTATAGGTGATGTGACAGATACCTATATGTTGTGGTCAAGCATGCCCGTGAGTCGATTTTGATGAGTTGTTTAATGTTCTTTGATATTCTCTGTGTTGTGAATTATTGGGAACCTTGAAAGTGGTTCCTTGAGGTTATTTCATGACATAGAAAAATTATTGATTATGTGTTCGGTCGAGGATTTTATTATTGACATTATACCTCTGAGTGAGATTGGTTATAGCCGAGTCCCTTGCCGGGACAGTAGAATTTTGTTGATTATTTCTGAATATTTGAAACGTCGTATTGTTAAGCTTTCATATCAATTGTTGCTTTTACACTCATCATGCACGAGGGAACATTCTGTGCCGATTGATTACTTTTTTATGCATGAAGGAACATTCCGTGCCGATTGATTATTATTTATACACGAAGGAACATTCTGTGCCGATTGATTACAT
>ML432511.1:680-24371 GCA_005239525.1 Nicotiana knightiana | reverse complement strand
CCCACCCGCAAAATATTTTTCAACTTACACATTTTGAGGTAAAAAGATTTTTTAATGCAAGATAAACATGGTTCAAAAATATGGGTCAAGTTGGGCGGGTTAGGTTATGACCCATTATTCCCAACAGCATCAACAATCGTCAAGTGTGTCAAGCCGATTTTGAACATGCTTTCAATCTTGAAGTGCTTGAGTTATTTGTGTTTATACAGTGAAGTGTGATAATTTAAATATCTAGCATGTGTCCATTATATTTGAGGGTTCTTTCTACTACAAATGGATGGGATTTATTGCCCATTACTGTTTTTGTAGAACCCAAACACTATTCTCGGTCTCAGATGCCATTATCTCGTTTGCGGAAGAAAATAAAATAAAACAAAAATGCATAAGTTACCCCGAATTATGGACCAAATTTATGTTAAGTAATTTTTGCGGCAAAAATTACTTTACATATTCAATCTTTTCAAAATGTGCCTAAGATACATCACTTTTTTATTGATAAGTTTTTCAAAAGATGCGTCTATGTCACGCATCAATAAAGCTGTAACACATGTTGTAGCTCAAGAAAAAAAGATATTTAATTTACACCCTAATTAATAATTCTTTCTTTAAAAAAATAAAGAATATAAAAAGATCCCCTCCAAAATATCTCTTACCTTCCCCAACCCCCACTTTTTAGTCATCTTCTCCATTAAAGCTTTTTCCGCCACTAAAATCATTATTGCCACCGCTTATCAATTATCACCACCACTATCGTAGGCTGGTAGCAACTACCACCACCAACATTAAGTTTAAGAACAAAACCTACAAACACCATAACCCCATTTTTTCACACCCATTAAGGAGAAAAAAATTATACAAGAAATTCGCGTAAATATAGTCAATCGAGGATCTTTACACATATAATAAGTCGGATTCATTGTTTATTTGTCATAATTTTCTCTTTCTAGCTGGTATACATTAATTATATATTCAGCAGCTACTTTTTAGCTTAAATGATCAGATAGATCACAATTGGAGTTACTTCTTCTAATCAATTTGGGACCACCACTTAAGGCATAGCCTAAGTTTGTAAATCTTTGTAAGTTTAGTCACTACAAAAGCAACTTTCGACATACGCAATTGAAGCAGCAAAAAATTGTGAAATTGCGACATACACAATTGAAGCAGCAAAAAATTGCGTTCGAAGTTTTACTTGAAGTTTGACATATTACTTGTGCCAGTAAACTTTCGAGAATGTTTGGCACGAAGAAAAATATTTTTCGTAAAATAGTTTTTATCTTTCTCATGTTTGGTTGGCTTAGATGTTTTGGAAGAGAAAAATATTTCCTTATCAAGAAAAGGAAAAATATTTTTCAAAACTGTTTTTTCAACATTCTCCGCCCTATTTCTCATCCTCACCAACCACCTCAACAAAATGAATATTTTCTTTTCATGATATAGAAAAAATATTTTCTTCCATTCAACAAACTAAGTATTTTTTTTCCTGAAATAGAAAAAAAATTCAACAAAAAGAGTATTTTTTTTCATGATGTAGAAAAAATATTTTATTTTATTTTAACAAATCGAGTATTTTCTTGATATAGAAAAAATATTTTCTTTCGTTCGACAAAGTAGCATATTAGTCTCTTTGGGTTTGTGTGAATTGTGAAAATAATTAAATTCTTGAAAAAAAATAGATTTGCGGGGGGAGGGGGGTGGAGGAGTACAGAAACATGGGGATAAAAATTTCCTAAAAATATTTTATACTCTTTAACCAAACACTAAAAAATATTTTCCAGAAAAAATTTTACTCACCAAACAAATAAGGGAAAATAAATGATAAAACCACTAATATTTTTTAAGTTAACATTGTCCTGTGTACCAAACACACCTGAGAAGTCTCTGCGTATGGATAGCAAATACAGAAAATACCCATAGAAAGGATGATAGGTCAAAATTGTATTTTCTTTAAATGAAATTGGGTGATTTTCGACCTACTTCAGCGGATTCTAGCAAGAATGATATTTAGGAAATAAAGTAAAAATTGAGTGATTTTATGGTTAGAAAAATAAATTTAGCGATTTTACGGCAATTATGTTATGAGTTGAGTGACCTTCTTCGTAATTAATACTTAGAAAAGTGATTCCATATCCATACCATATCAATGAAGCTTATCATTTGTTCTTAAGATGATTACAGACTTCAACTCAATTCATACGATACTTTATTTTATTTTTCAAGATAAAATGACTTCCTGACTGCTTAAACTTGTAGGAATTTTGAAAGCCGATATATGAACTTTAGATTTTCTCATTTGAACATTTCTACTTGAGAAAATATCTACTAATAAACACCTTTGACCGTTGACTATGCTTAGGTGACAATATTGTAGCTGGCCAATTGCGTGTTAATCGCCGGTATTAAGCACGTGAATATGATAAATAATTAAAAAAAAGAAATAATTAATTTTAAAAAATAGAAAAATTCATCGGGTCAAATTTAGAGAAAAGCCACTTCAATTCATCGGGTCTGACTATTCTTTTAACCATTCAATCTTGCAATTCCAAGCTGTAGAGATAGTTCTCCACACCAAGAACTACCTCTCCTCCAAAAATCAGGAGATTTCACGGTACAAATCGTCACTTCTGATGACCTGCAACTCTTCGGCGGGCTCCAGTTGGTCGGAGATGGCGTTCCAGTGGTCCAAATCGCCCAGGAGCAATGCCAATCGGTTCCTGCTGCTGAGGAGGTCACGCTAATTGGCAATTACAACGAATTAATTGTCACAACTTTAAAGAAAACAAATTCTGCGACAGTACTGATTGGAAAATTTCTCCGGCAATCTACCTAGCTAGAAAAAAATAAGAAAAATTTGGAGAGAGAGGAGAGGACGAAGAAGAACCTAGAAAGGGAGTGTTGATATGGAAGTAGACGAATGAGTTGCAGGTGTAGGGGGAGGGGGGATGATGGGAAGGAACGGGGAAGAGGAAGCTGGAAGGGTTTAAGTTTTTTCTTTCTTATTGTATTTATTTTTATTTTAAAAATATAAATATATGTGGCAATTTTTATTTAAAGATTACACATGTCATTAGTTGGGTGGGGTCTTACATTTGGATTGGTCATTTGCTGACTGGATGGACACGTCTGTGTATGTGTAATACACGCGCAAAGGCTCAAGGGTCAGATGTGTTTATTAGTTAAGGGAATCATGAGTTCGATTGTTCAAATTAAAAAATCCAAAATTTGTGTATCGACTTTCAAAAGCCTTAAAATTTAAGTGATCAGAAAGTCATTTTGCCATTTTCTAAAACGGTAACCAATTCTGTATTATTCAAGGAACATGGACGGGGATCTTGTGCATTTGCTCTGCACCAGGCCCATGAGCCAGGAATTTAGTATGGCAACTGGTGGTGGGGACCAATGAGACCATGCAGAGGCAGAGGCAGACTCAAGAGTTAAAGGTGGCGGGACAAGAGCAGTGTGGTCAACCAGTGCAGTACCCGAATCGAACTTTTGATCGTAAGGATTTCAAGCAAAATATATAACCATTTCAATATATATATATATATATATATATATATATTCGGAACTTTTGTCGCGGTTAACGGGATCTGGTAACACCTCAGAGGTCGTCTGAATTCGGCTAATGAAGTGAAACATCCCATTCGGGTCAGCGCCTTCTTCAGTCCTCTTCTTCTTCCAGCACACTAACCCTGTGATGTTTCGAATCTTAAACCCCCATAATCCGTTTGTTCTCATAATGAATTATTATTATTATATTACATAGTATTACTTATGCCCCTAAGAAGTATTATAACAGACAATTACTCCTATTGTTTACATCCATTGAAAGTAGTACACGCTCATATGTTTGGATTGCTCTGTTTTTACTTTGGACTATTTTCATTACTTATATCTACAAAAAGTAATATACACTATATCAGTAAAATGCAATTTCGGAGTTCTACTCCAAATTCTTTGGGCTACACAAGAAATTTGTTTTGTTCTAGACTGGGTGGCCCATTGCATCGATTGTCCATTTCTCCTGAATTGGATTCCCAGCTGTCTCTTAAAACATGTTCAACGTTCCTTACGGATCCTCCAACTCCAAGTTTCTGACCAAGTTGAATTTCTTACTTCCACATACTCCTTATAAAGGCCACGCATAGTGACTTTAAAAAAAAAAGAAAGATATCGAGAGAAAGTCTTAGCCCTTAAAATGCATTGCGAAGAGAGATCGAAGAAAGATTCTCTGACGCAGTGCGGGCACGGGATTGAAAAGACGAATAAAGGAACAACCCACCGGATGGGCATACCTCTCTTCAATTATTGTTGGGATGGGAGGGAGTAGGTCTTGCTTCATATTTATACACTTTATAACCCCAAAACTGACTCTAAAACTATATGATAAGGATATTAAGAAAAAGAAGAGGTATGCAAACTAGGAGCTTCAAGCAGCTAGCTAAAATGGAAACACACAAGTGTGTATATCCACTCTCAAGTATACTGTGGCGAGAAAGGGGCTTTGCAGAATACACACACAAGAACAGTAAAATTGTTCAACTTTAATTTTCATTGCTACCCTTTTACCATATCAATTGTGAGTGTCAATAGCTCCATAAGACTGTATATGGGATGGCAGCCTCAGTCCAGAGCCATCTAAAACTGTAAGTAATATGACTATGCCTACGTACAGTCAAATAATATCATTCTCATAAGGTTAAGCCTTGGAATTTATGTCTCAAATTCTACGGTCCTTGTTATGAAAAAGATGCTATTCAATTAAAAGACCAAAACAGGTGAAATGGCCAGTCGTTGAAAAAAAAAGCGGGCAGTCTAAAACATCAGGAATGGAGGAGGAAAAGATGTGGAACTGAAAATAAAGAACAGTTATAAGTTTAAGAAAGCAGAAGTTTTGCACATCTTACTGGAGGGGTGAGACCAAATTATGGCAAGAATCAGAAACTTATTATAATTCAACCTTGTAAAGGATCTAAAAGCCATTTAATCGAAGGTGTGGCCATTGGAACCATGGGAGACCAGAAAAAAGAACTGCATGACTCTTCTCATCTCTCTAAGCCTTAATGGATATAGCTATCCTGCACATGTACAAACAAAAGGATGCAAGTATACTGTGGAATAGTCAAAGTGTGTGTAAAGAGACCCTGACACCAATGTTATCCAAAAAAAAAAGAAGAGATCTTAAAGACTGCTATGGCCAACAAGACTGAGTTACTTAGTCATGAAAACTAAAAAGGTTGTCCCAGCGGCAGCTAATTCTATATAATTTTTAATTTTATGAAAGCTTCTGCTAAAGTGCTGACTCATTTATTCAAGGGAAAAAGGAAGAATGTGCAAGATGGCTTTCCAAAAAGAGGGAAATATCCCAACTTCATGTTCATCCAGAAATTGGTTGTTTGAGAGTTTAAGAAATCACCAATTAAACTTCTGCAGTATATCCTTTAATCTTTATAATAGTTAGTTAGAAGTCAACACGGACTAAATAGAAATTAGAGATAAACTAAATTTTCAGACTGACAGAATCCTCAATTTCACTGGCTGAATGATGGTCATAGACACAAAAGAAGTGCATAATTCCTTTCACACTTGCTCTTTACTAAACCACTCTTGACAGTACTCGTTTAACTAGTTGATGCAACTCATAACCAAGAGTATTCCAGAGGCAAGCAGTTAGTACGCACAAAAGTTAATAGCAAGACTTCAGTTTCCTCTAACTGTTGCTGTCATTCTAGGATGTGCTAATAGTTTTACCATTTTCAATTCAGGCACAAAGGGCCACCCAAATAGAGCAAACGAAGTTTTTATGTGATAATCAAGTTGAAGAAACAGAAATCAGCTGTGTTGAATTACTACAAAAGAAATACCAAGACTAGTCAAGTCTTCATACACAATGTTAAAAAACTGGTTTCATGCATTGCCACAATTCTTACAACTGGTTTTCTTTTACCAGATTACTATATACAGACTCGGAAGGAGAAACTGTCATCCCAGTCAATCCAAGAAGGTGCTAATGAAGAAGACACTGAACAAAGAACAGCACAGATGTCAACACATGTTCAACATAAAACCCTCCCAAAAGAAATTTGAAATGACATATAAGTTAACTTCGTAAATGACTTCAGAAAAAGAAGCAACTTTTGGGGGAAATGAATTTACTGAACATCTTCAATGAAATCTCAGATACGGACATCAAAATATATGACTCTGGAGAGGCCCAGAGGGTAAGACTTCACTGACGAGAAATGAGTCTCGAACTTTATATGAACGCTGAAAATTCAAGTGCCAACATTAAAGTAGAGCCAAGCAAAAAAGAGAGGAAAACCCACCTTAAGGGCCACAGTAATATGATGTTTCTGACAAGCTTGAGATAAGTCATTCGATGAGAATCAGATATGAATCCATGGTTTATAGCCACAACAATTCTGCAACAAATCCACAAAGTTATTGTGTCTCCAGCAAAAGAATATGATCTATATAGTCGAGGCATTATCGAATCTTATGCATCAGTTCAAAATCCGAAAGAACAGTAGGACTCAAGGAACCAACTCAATTTTCAAATCACAGAAAACAAAGACACCTAAATGAAGACAATTCAAAACAACACCCATTACGTCATTATTTTCCTAGTATAGTTGTATAGTTTGTATTCAAACGCACATATGCACCAATATATAAGAGGAAATATAGGCATCAGATAGTTCAGAAATTTGCAATATATATTACTGATTTACATTTAAAGAGTGTCGATATCAAAGTGCATCAGCTTTTCAGCAGCTCTGTTGTACATGTTCAACAGAAACAGCAGTTTCAGTCTGCTGTCAATTTTCAGTTGTGAACTTGTGATACAAAGTTGTATTAAACACTTGCACTAATTTATGATCACTAGTTCATAAAAAGCCCTGAGTTTACCATTAACGCAAGGACGGCCACCTATCTATTATAGAAAGACAACCTAAAAGTTAAAATCATGTCCTCACTCAGCCATGTAGAACACCTCTACCCCATCATTCAGTGCTCAGCAATTGAAAGACGGTGTTGTCCATAAGTTCTTCCATTCCCCTGCAAATATGTCCACAGGCACATTCCGCACTCAGGCAAAAGAAGCAAAACCGGGAATCCTCAAAACTGAATTGATCTAGCGGAACCATCAAACCCTTTGGTTTAACATTTAATACAGGTTTTCACATGATTAGGACAACAAATATGTACCATTACTCATTCCAATCAGTCATCACTCTCATTGCGGCGATTAATGGCAGGAACTCGTTGCTTCCTCTTGCTTTTTGTTGAGAATCTTGCTGCAGATACACTCAGGAGTTTATTGAGCGACATGCCTTCACCTAAGATTTTTTTCTTCTCCTCGTACCTGTGTTTAATCCTACCGTCAAGCTTGTACCCAAGAAATGCAGGAAAAGCCAGTAGTTCCCCAACTTCACGACCCATCTCCTCAACCAAGTAGTCCAACTTCTCCTCCAATGACTCATGATTGTACTGTAATACCTGCGGATGCTTCATGCTCATCTCCAGAATGTCATCAAAAGTCAAGCCGTAGTTCAAAAATACCCCAATAAGCTCTTGCATATTTTTGCAGCTAGTCCTGGTAACAGCTCCCATTGCCATTGCCAATTCCTTGGTATTATTCTTATATCCAATCTTCACCAAAAAGACCAGCTTGTAAGCAAGATTTCCCTCAAATGACAGACTTAGAAACAAAGGGGCTTTTATTAAGAACCTGAATATATCATGTGAACTCAACCCACATTGCTTAAGAAAATCAATTCGAGGATGCAATTTCCTTTTCCTGCTGGCGCTAAACATATTGGGATAAACTAGAACAATTCGAAAAATTTCCTCCTCACTTAATCCAGCGAATGATTTGAAGAACTCTACATGATCTTTTAAGTGGTCAACACTGTATGCTACAACAAATGGCAACTTACGCAACACGGTTGCAGTTCCAGCCTCATCACCTCCACTCAGCTCGAATAGGAACCCTATCCTGGGAATCAACTGCGCGTCAAGGTCATAATTGAGAAGCGCTGGACGGCGAAGAATCAAATCAACACCACCAAAACGGTTCAAGAAAGTGAGCAATCTTTCTACATCTTCAAACGATTTGAGACAAAAAGCCTTGGTTAAGTTGGCATTGTTGAGAACGTGAACAATCTTTTCTTGGGGCATCCCAAGTTGGAGTAACAATCTAACCTTTGCTTCAAATCCTGCAAGAAACCTAGGTTCTGTTGAGTTAAAAAGATGTTCAATTTGTGAAGGTTTGATCTTTCCTGCCAATTCCAATTCATCACTGAGAAGAAAACAAACGAAGGCATCGATTTCCGGAGCTGTTAAAACATCCGGTCTTTTCACGATCAATCGGGAAAGAGCAAGGCCACTGACACCAAGGGACTGCAAAGAATGAATTCGTGTACGTATGGATTGGAAGGGCGTGAGTTTGACTACAGGGTGGGCGTCCAAAAGGGCTTCAGTATCTCTCTCATTGAACCCAATTTCTTGAAAGAGAGAATATAGCATCAGCCCTGAGAAAAATAGAGTATCATCCGCAGTTAAAGAAATGAACAATCATAGAAGCACATGAGGTGTTTGAAAATTGAACTCAGAGACAGCGAAACTCACCTGAATCCACGAAAGAATTGGTAGAGCTGTCATTGATGGCGAGGGCGTTGCGTTTGAGCAGTAAAAGCGTGGAATCTTGAGGACCCAGAAAGTATAAAGGTAGTTTATCTGATTTCTGTGAAGTGTTAGCGGCAAATGTGAGCTTCTGAGAAGGGAGCAAAGCTGAAGGAAAGAGAGTTCGTATAGGGGGAGATAGAGCTCCAGAGAAGCAGGAAGGAGAAGGCGAAAGAGGAAACGATTTCATTGGTGTCGATATAGCAGAGGAAGCAACACAGAAATTGTTGATTAGCGATAAGGTAGAAGATGACGTTTGTTCAAGCTATAGCCTACAAAGCAAGAGGATTACGCTGTGGCTCCTATAGTGTCAGTCTCCAACTAGAAACGGGGTAAAAAAAAAAATTATTTTATAATTGGGTATATATACCGGCGCGCCAAAGTACGCTAATTTCAAACAATTTTACACGTTCCATCCGATAAAGTATATATATATATATACAAAGTGATCGAAAGTATATATATTGACATAAAAAGTTCGTCTATAAGATAGTGAGTTATGTCACCGAAAGTAAATATTGAACAAATATTTCCTAGAGTATGACCCAAATATTAACTATTGACCTACTAAAGTCAAAACAAGGAGGACAAAAGAAAACTATGTAGTAATATAATTAACTTAATTTATTTTAATAAAATTAGTATTCATACCTGCACGGTGTGCGGAGAATATTAAATATAATTTTTCATTAAAAAATATTACTTGAAAAGATACGATATACACGAAGAAGCATATAACGGATATTATTTTATGAACATATAAAAGCATTCGATATCCATTGTTTTGCCTCTCGTATAATTTATTTATTTTGCTTTATAAAATTGAATTTTTTTTTGGTGATAACGCTTGTCACCCTATCATTGTTTGATATAGATAGATTTTGCTTTTTTAAAATTGAAAATTTTTAAATCATCCACTCTTTGTTTTGCCTCTCTTATTATATAAGATATATTTTGGTTTTAAAAATTAGAATTTTTCTAGTGATGATACTTATTATCCTATCCTTGTTTTGCCCCTCCTATTATATATAGATCGAAAATATAGATTTTATTTTCAATATAAAGTTTTAATATTTACATTTTTAACTATGTTTCTTGTTATTATTTCATTATTATAGCTTTTATTTTGTGTGAATTAATAATAACATGTAAAACCAAAATAAATACGGAAAAAGAGAAAATGTATTGTATTTTTTAAATTAATTAACTCAAATCTATAATACATGTATAGATTAGATATTGTCATAAAATCTAGTTATTTTACATTTAAAGCGCAAAGTAGCATGTTTTCTATATGACACTTAACTTTACATCATGCTTCACTATCATTCTTTTAATATAATATATGAAGTTATATTACGTGTTAGCAACTTCCCAGCTCAAAATAGATAAGGTTTTAGAATAAATAATTTACAATATATAAAAATAATCTTTTCAGTAAAAGAAATATTTAAGTACGTTTAAATTCAAATTCAAAAAGAATAACTAATTATTAAAAATACATAATGCATATTTTATTTTTTTTTATTTTTAAATTAAAAAAAAACTATTATTACCTAATCTAACTAACTTTCTCCTAAATTACCAAGTGACCTATTGTGAAGCTGCCACTTAGCTTAATGTGAAGGCTTTTCTCTCATTTTAATAATATATAGATATATTTTTTTCATTTTTCTTCGTAAATAAATTGTAAAATTCCCATTCCAACAACGGAAGGAAGTTTTTTTTCGTAATTGCCAAGTTTTATAAAAAAATAAAGTATCTGAACAGATAAATTTCTCCCATTGCCAACTAACGTGGGAGATTTTGAGGTGATATAAAATAATCTTTTTAAAGGAGAATGAACATAAACTCTGATATATATAGATTTTGGTTTTTAAATTGAAATTTTTTAAATCATCCACTATTTGTTTTGCCTCTCTTATTATATAAGATATATTTTGGTTTTAAAATTAGAACTTTTTTGGTGATGATACTTATCATCCTATCCTTGTTTTGCCTATGTTACTATATAGATCGAAAATATAGATTTTATTTTCAATATAAAATTTTAATTTTTACATTTTTAACTATGTTTCTTGTTATTATTTCATTATTATAGCTTTTATTTTGTGTGAATTAATAATGACATGTGAAACCAAAATAAATTGGGAAAAAAAGAAGAATGTAAAGTATTTTTTAAATTAATTAACTCAACTCTATAAGACAGGTATAGATTAGATATTGTCATAAAATCTAGTTAAATTTTATATTTAAAGTGCAAAGTAGCATGTTCTCTATATGACACTTAACTTTACATCATGCTTCACTATCTGTCACTACCCAAAATCCATAAGGTCGTGATGGCGCCGGACACTACTGTCAGGCAAGCCAATCATTAATTAGTTGAAATAGATTCCTATTTTAACATTTTTGAAATCATTATCTTTAACTTGTTACGTAATAACTAAACAAAATCCGTTAAGTAAATACAACGGTTTTAATATTCCATTTTTTATAAAATACATCCCATACACATCCCAGAACCCGGTGTCATAAGTGCATGAGCAATTTCTAAGAATTTATACAATCATTACAAAGCTTGTCCGAGATACAAATTGGACAATGGAATTTAAAATAAAATGAATACAATACGAGGGAGACTTTGTCAGCTGCGGATCGCCTCCGGATGATACAGCTCGCCTAAGTCTCCAAATCATCCACATCACTATGAAGATACCTGTGCAATAAAAATGCACAGCAAGTGTAGCATAGTACGAAAACAATGTGTACTTAGTAAGTCGTCCACCTAACCTCAGAGAGGTAGTGATGAGAGGTCGAATTAGACACTTGCTATAGGTCAATTTAGTATATTCGAGTGTGACACTAAGCATGATTATCATAGGCAATTTATTAAAATCAGGAATAAATAATATAATCTCCTTCCACATTTAACACTTTAAATCTTCATCATATTAATAACAATTAATCAACATGAGTGATTTAATCAACTAACAAATAATTAACGGGAAGGAACAAATTCTTCCAAAATTTTAATAACTTTAAATCTCTGTCATTTCAGTTGACAACTTAAAATTCCAGGCCAGTAATCAGGCAAAATCACAGCAAACACGCAGTAAATATCATGCGCAAGCAATGCCGAGGGTCGAACGGCGCGGACCAACAATAATAAATGTGCACTGCCGAAGGGTCGAATGGCTCGAACTATAGATGCATCTATTTTTTCCCGCCCGCGAATCGATCATGCGACGCAGTCAACATAAAAATAATAAGGCTAGCCTGCTCGCGAATCATACCTGCGACTCAGGTGCTCATATGTACACATATTCACATAATAAAATCACATTTTTATCAAGAAAGCAGTTACTCAGGAAAGTGGTAAAATTCTTCTTAAAGGAACATGAAAAATAGCTTTTAAATCTTTATTTTGAAACTCGTTTGCCAAGTTTAATAATATTCAATAATATAACCTTATCAGGAACACAATTATCCACGGAGGAATCAATTCTCTTTCTAGGTGATTAAGAAAATGAACTCTAGTCTTCTTAGGGATTCAATTCATTATTCGATCATATTAGCGGTCTAATATTACCGGCAAGATTACAACTACAACAAGTAAGGCATGCTAGTGGGTCCTAGGCTACCCGGACGTGGCATAATAGTAGCTACGCACGGATTCCTACCTCGTGCATACGTATCCCCCGCAGATAGTAGCACATACTTAATTTGTTTACTTAGGGGGAAAATTCCCCCTCACAAAGTTAGAAAGGAGACTTACCTCGCTCCGAAATTCCATAACCGGTTTCCAATCTCTTTCGACGACTTCAATGGATGCACAACGCTCCAAAACTACCAAATAACGAGCAAAGCAAATGAAAATTCATTCTAATACTCGTAACAAATTCAGATTATATACTTTCCCAACTCCACTCAGTGAATTGACCAAAATGCCCCCGGGCCCACGTGCCCGAAAATCCGAAATTTCTCGAAGATAAATTCTACCCATAGCTTTACTAGTTCAAATATACGATTTACTCTAAATTCCATGTTCAAATTCATGGTTACAAATCCAAATTACCTTTTCTAGGTTTTCTTCAAAATTTCCCAATTTTTCAACAATCTTTCATGTTTAATCCATGCATATAACTTGTATTAATCTTAAAAACATGAAGGAATTACTTACCTAGTGATGCTTGACGAAAACACACTCTTGAAGCTCCTCAAAATCGCCCCCATCCATGATAAATATGAGAGAAATGGCCAACAAATCTCGGTTTTAAAACATTCTGCCCAGGCCATTTTTGCGACCAAAATTCCGCACCTGCGGTTTTCCTCAGCTCCAGCCAAATTCGCACCTGTGCCCCATTGTCTCCATCTGCGAATTCGCAGGTGTGGAAATATCATCGCACTTGCGCTCCCAGCCAGACCACTACTTCTTCGCACCTGCGGCGCCATAGCCGCACCTGCGGCCAAAGCCTCACAGGTGCGGTCACACCAGATGACAGTAATTCCAGCTCCTCTTCTAACTTCAAATATTGATCCGTTAACCAACCGGAATCTACCCGAGGCCCCCGGGACCCTGTCCAATTACACCAACCTGTTCCAAAACATAGAGCGGACTTGCTCGAGACCTCAAATCACATCAAACAACATCGAAACCACGAATCACACCCAAACACCAACTTTATGAACTTAGAAATTTCCAACTTCTACATCCGATGACGAAACCTATAAAATCACGTCCGATTGACCCCAAATTTTGCACACAAGTAATATTTGACATTACGGACCTTCTCCAATTTCCGGAATCGCATTCCGACCTCGATATCAAAATTTCAACTTCCGATCGGATTTCTCAAAAACCTTCAAATTTCTATATTTAGCCAAATGACTTCAAAATGACATACAGACATCCGAATTCACTTCCGATTGTGCTCCCAACTCCAGAATCACCATATGGAGCTATTCCCAGGCTCAGAATCCCAAATGGACATCAATATCACTGAAATGCGCTTCAAGCCAAACTTAGGAAATTTCTTCAAAAATGTTGACTTCCACAATATACGCCGAAATGCTCTCGGGTTATCCAAAGACCGATCAGGACATACGCCCAAGTCTGAAATCATCATACGAACCTGCAGTAACCTTCAAATAGCGATTCAGAGGTCGTTTACTCAAAATTTCAATCTTAGTTGATTCTTCCAACTTAAGGCTTCCAAATTGAGAATTTTCTTTCTAAATTGACTCTAAACTTTCCGAAATTCAATTCCGACCACACCTACAAGTCATAATACCTGAAATGGAGCTTCTCATGACTTCAAACTGCTGAATGATGTACTAGAGTTCAAAACGACCGGTCAGGTCATTACATTCTCCCCCACTTAAACAGATGTTCGTCCTCGAACGTGCTAATAAACTGCTCTGGAGTTATCTGAAATCACTGTTTGACACCTCGAGTACCTGCCCGTGCTACCACAACCCAGCTGAGCACATTAGCTTGATCAAATCTGAAGATTTCTTCTTTTATCCATATAATAAGATCAGAACCTAGTTCAAACATCTAAAATTTCTCTGCCAGGCCTAGTTCCAACATATTAACACAACATCAACTACCACACGCTATACTAGAACATGAATGCATACGTTTGCTGAATTAGCACCATGCACCGCATAATTCATCACCTGACCACAACGACACTCCCTGAACCTTAATAGCCAAAATTTCATGAATCTGATGCTCCCAAGGCACCTTATGACATATATATACATCCTGCTATAATGCAGGCGATACCACCACAACGGAGGAGACAGGTAGAAATTCATAACCATTTGCAGAGTTAACAAATCATTGAATATCTCATCTTGACTAGAATCATCACCTCATTATAAACCAGCCTCAGAAATAATAGTAACTTCCTTCAACTCATAGCAAATTCAACTCTCACTTATCTCGAGTGACCTTGATTCACGAGGCCATGCTGTCTCAGTCTCACAACCCGTCTCATACCTTCCTAAAAATCTTTCTACAACCCGGAGTTTATTTCTCTCACTCCTCCAATGCTATCCTGCATGCTGAAACATATCATAGAACACTCTAACTATTTTCCTTCTCTCAGGAATTACGCTGTAAAAGCTCAATTCTTAATCATACAACCTTTAACCCTTAAAGGCCGCATTCTTACTTTTGAATTCACTAGGACCGCTATTGAGAGTCACCCACTCTGACTGGTCCCGAATACAAGCAACTCCAAGGCTCTTCTAGCACATGAACACCCCTTTCAATGAAACACGTGACTGATTCACTACCCTTACAACTCGCCTATGCCTTAAGCATAAATTCTGAATCTTTCAAAGCCTAACCCTGGTCCAATGGGGCCAATTTTTGCACACATTTATCAAATCACATGCACAATTACCATTCTACTCCTTTCCCTTAGCTGAAATAACTTGCCAACACGCTGAAAATCCGCAACCCTATGATAGCACAATCCTGCAACCCAACTGCAGGTGGTGGGACTCCCCCACTTAGCCCGAAGCTACTCCTTGCACCACTCTAAACCCTACTGAGATCTTTTCTCCTTTTCTAGCATGATCCTGCTCAACCAATCCGTCCAATCCTTCCAAATTCTCTTGTCCGCATTCCTTAAATACTCAAATTCTCTAGCATCATTCACACATTTTGCCTCCTACCGAATAGCCACTAGAATCCCTCACAGAAACTTACCAACCACACAACCGCTAACCTACTTACAGGAGACAATCGACCTGTGTAAATCACCAACTGAAACCTTCCAACGATGATGTACTGCACCATCTCTACAACATCGATATCCCCTCCTAAGCCCGTTCTCATTCACCAACTTTACCAGTCCGTCTGCTCCTCATGGACATCTACTAAATGCGCTACAATATCCTCTAATTCACCACGATGCTGCCGCTTTCCCACTTTGGTTAAACTCATTCCTTTAGGCACTACCAGACCTCCTTTCCTTACGCTTGGACTTTTAGAAATTGAACCACCGCCTAGCACTTTTTACATATCTTCCTTCATCGTATGTTGCCCAATTGCTGCCTCAATTCAATATCATTCTCTATAGATCTTAAACCAACAGTTCACCATGACTTTAAACTCTCCGAGGATCATCCTTCTCGAGTTGCTTTCATTAGAAATAACTATTCGGTCCTGAACCACCACGCACCACGATCTCTGACAACCGCTTCCCCAATACTACTTCACAACACTCTGACCCGATGCACCCGAAGTAACCATAGCACTGACAGACTTAACATATTCCATTCTATCAGTGACGACGACATCACATCACAGGTGAAGACTCCACCTCGCTTGATAACACCAAGTCTTATTACTTTATTTTCCCCAGACGTGAACATTCATAGTCCAATTGCCTTTCCTCTGCCGGAACTAAAATACCAAAATCTTGAAATCACGCTCTGAAAAGACCCCCTTCAAACCATTCATCAAGACTCAACATATGGGCAAATATTTTATCATCATATCGACATCGCGCGATAACCAATCGTAAGCATCATCACCACCTAAGCATAGCCTCGCAGGCTCTTAGCAACACAGTTACTGAGCTGAAACAACATATTATCTTTCTGCAGGGCAACAACAACATCCCTGATGTTTTAGACGTCAATACCATACAAGAAGATAGGTTAATTTGTGTGGTACCCAATTTTCGAGTGTTGTCTCTCTAGAAGAACCCGGTTCTTCTTGGTGTTCCAACTTCTACTATTGCGGAATAATAAAAGCAGTAAAGTAAAAACACAGAGATTTTTACGTGGAAAACACCTGGCTCAAAAGGTGAAAAAACCACGACCTACTCCTCAGTAGGATTTGCTCAAACTCTTCACTAAAACTCTGAGCCAAACGGACTTACAAAATAAACTCTTTTGTAATTCTAGGACTAACTCTAATCCCTTCGTAGTAACTAGCCTCTAGCTAATTTCTACAAGCTTCAAGTTAACTCTAACTTGAACAATGCGTACCTATTACAATTGCTTCTATAAAAGTTGGAAAGATACAATATTAAATCTCCTACTACAACAAACTAGACTCAATGACAAACAGATGGAACTGGTTCTTCTAGCTGGTCTGTAGCCTTTGTATTGCACAGTAATTCCGCTTGCAAAATATCTGGGAATTTTGCTTTCAGATCTTGATTCACCTCTGCACTTGTGCGTTCTTGATTCAAGCAAGAATACTCCAATTATTTATATAGTCAGTTGTTGAGTTTGTCGTTCAGTTCTGGTACAACTCTACCTGGGAGAACGAGTTCGTATTAAACTCAACTTTCTTCCTTCGTTACTGTCCTTGCTGAATTCAACTTTTATTCTCTTATCAGGTTGCAACCTTTTTGTATTAGGAGACACTCTCCTTGTTCATTGATACTTCACAATCACATTCATCTCCTATGAATATACAGTTCATGTGCCAACGCGTCAGGTCAAGTATGTGTTCTCTGATGGACCTGATTCAACTAGTCAGACATTTTTCAATCTTCAAAACTATGTAGTGACTTGGGTCAACAAATTTCCCCTTTTTGATGATGACAAACTTTGTGCTTCTCCCTGTATACANTTTTTAAGCATTTATCATAGAGAAACCAGGTTCATTAGGTTATAAATATCACTTGAAATATAAAAGCACATGTCTTGCCCCTTTTGGCATCATCGAAAAGTTTGCAAAATGATAAACTCACCAGTGTTGTTAACAATTACTCATGGCCATTGAGGCAACTGCAGGTGCAAACATGATTAATCATCATAAGAAACCAATAAATGTAAGCTATCTAAGAAATTGAGACAAGTAAAAAACAAAATAGAAAAAATTCATTGATTAGGAACGAACATCAAACACCATACAAAAAAAAACAAAAAACAGCCATAACCATGAGCAAGACAGAATAAAAATAACAGAAACAGAACAACTGGTCTAAGAGGGGTTTTGGTAGCTCTGAACAACCTATGGATGGGAAGGTGCAGAAGAGGTTGTGGTCTTGGTTTGTAGAAGAGAAATCATATGGTTAAGAACACCCTCGTTCTTTTCCTTCTCTTTTGCTAATTCAGCCCTGAGAGCATCCTGCTTAGCTTCAACCTCAATCAAACGAGATTTCAAACGAAGGATTTCCATATCCTTGATATCGCTTTCCTGCACCAGAGTTCTAACTTTGTTGTTGACAGGCTGCTTCCTAGATGAACCAGGTTCATCTGCAGGAACATTGACAGTATAATCGCAAGTCAGCAAAGTATCCTTCCCAAAATAGTCCTTGGTAGTAGCCATCTTAGCCTTTTTCACGGGAACATCAAAATGAGCAAGCACAACTGCTAGAATAAAGCCATATGGAATTGCATGTGCTTTTGTTCCATTCACAATTTTGTCCAAGAGTTGGATGATGAAAGCTGGCCAATTGATCTGCTTTCCCCTATACAAACACTCCATCAAGGTCAGATCCATATAGTTGTCTATGCGCCTTCATTCTTGTCTTGGCAGCACGAACTTGATGACAAACTCGAAAAGCAACTTGTGCTCTGACTTCATTTCACTTTTGTAGACTGGCCTAGGTTCAATTTCCCTTTCATTGTCACTAAAGAATATGGTAATATTGATTGTTGAGGCTATCCCATCCAAACTAGGCCATCTTTGCCTAGTGTAATCTTTGTAGCCCTCAATAGAAATGTGTAGAATTTCTCCCAGTTCTTTAGCATCAAAGGAGACTTGAATTCCTTTGACTGTGGTAGTGACCCCACCGTCCTTGACCACTGCATTACCCATGAACTCCACCAGTTCAGCTCTAGCCAACCTTCTTTCCATGTGAAGGACCATGTTCTTCCACCCCTGAACATCAGTGTGTCCAGCAGGTATCTCATCCCAGGTTCCTCGAGATCCTTCAACAACTTTCCCTTCAGAATTGTTCTTTTGCCAAATAAGGTGATTCTGTCAGTCACCTCACCAACTTCCCCGTCATCTTCACCACTCCACTCTTTATCATCATCTTCCTCAAAGACCTTCACTTTTCTTGCCTTGGACTTGGTCCTTTTAACGGTTCTTGTAGGTGTGGCAGACACTATAGTTGACTTCTTTGAAGAAGCCTTAGCCCTTTTTGATTTTGGTGCCTCAACCACAACAGGAGCAGTCTGCTCCTCATGATGGACCAGGTCCATCCTATCCTCTTCAACCACAACAGTCTCCACAGGCTCTCCTACTTTAGCCTTTCCCTTTGCAGCTCTCTTCTTCTTGCTCTCTAGCAGAGCCTTCTCAAATAGTTCTTCTTCTTCTTCTTCTTCTTCTCTCATAGTACTACGTGTAGCACACACCTTAGGAACAGGAGAATCAGCACCTACAGAAGCTTTCCTCTTCTTAGAAGGAACTGGGTTAGTAGATTTCTTGGACTTCTGAGTCCTTCTTTTCTTGGGGTTATAGGACTCCCCCAGTTTCCTTAGCCTGTCAGCCAACGTCTCGTCCCCGGATGAACCAGGTTCATCTGCTCCTTTCTTCAAGCTTGCTAGACCTGCCGCTGCTTCCTCCAATACACTTCCCCTAACTCTGTGACATCTTCTCCAACCTTCTCAAAACTGGGACCACAAATAGTCAATGTAGTACCATCCTCCCCAAATCCCTTTCCCTCAAGAACTTTACCTTTTTCCAATTTTCTTTGCCTACTAGGCACTTCAACATCAACTACGGACCCAACCAGAACAAACCTGTTCTTAGCATTAACAGACTCAAAAATTTCATCAAGATTACCTTGTTCAGAATTTGATGAACCAGGTGCTTCATCCTCGTTGGCTGATTTAAAAGATTCACTTGATGATTAAGAATTTTTATCATTTTCAGCCTGCAGATTTGCCTCCAAGAATCTTGCACGTGACCCAGAATCCACTGATTTCCTGGCAAGAACCTTTACACGGCGACCACGAGGGGCTGGGTTAGGGTTAGATTGGGTTAAGGAATAAGAGGGTTTTCAGGAATATGAGGGTTTTCAGGTGATTGAGAACTGTATATAGATGGAGAATTTGAATCTGATTCATAATTATTTGGCGATGAAGAAGAAGAGGCAGATGGTGGTGAAGACATGATCACGAATGTTGTTAGGAATAAAATAAAAGTGATCAGTTTTGGGTTTGAAGACTTATGATTTTGGTTTGACGGTTACTTTATGAAGAAAAGAGTAATGATGACCCTTATATAAGATATGGCTATTAATTATACAACGGGTAGTATATTTATTCAAGTGGAAGTCTAATAGTTGTAGGAGTGTCATTGATTTGACGATTAAGAGTTCCCTACTTCTAGGCTAATTGAGTACTGATATGACTTCTTGGAACGGGTTCATTTAGGGATTAGTACAAGGACGTTGAAATGAACCAAATATAGATAGAATCCTGCTCATGTGTGACTGTAATTAGTTCAATAATTGTATGGAGATGAGCACGTACCTTGTCAGTCAGATGAACCAGCAGAGATGAACCAGGTTCATCGTGTTAAAGTCCTTAATTTGCCTCAATTTACAAAGATAGAGAAACATCATTAGTAACCAAGGAATCATATTAATACATGGCAAGAGAGTATGACAGTAAATTCATGATACTGAGCAATGATTAGACTGGTTGATTATCTATATTAGTGTTTCTAGCCAAAAATAATTTCATTTTTTTTTCAATTTGTTTTTAATCGGGTGATTTTAATCATCCCTAATTCAAGCTTGTTTCTCTCAAAATGCTCCCTACTCAGTGCTTTAGTAAAGATATCTGCAATTTGTTGATCAGTAGCACACAATTCAATTGAGATCATTCCTTTTTCATAATTATCCCTCAGGAAGTGGTGCCTAACATCTATGTGCTTAGTTCTCTTATGATGAACCGGGTTCTTCGTCATACTAATGGCACTAGTGTTATCACAGAAAATAGGAATGCATCCCACATCTATACCAAAGTCCATGAGTTGTTTTTTGATCCATAGCAACTGAGCACAACAGGAGGCTGCATCCACATATTCAGCCTCAACAGTAGACAAGGCTATTGAATTTTGCTTCTTGGTAGCCAAAGACACAAGACATGAGCCCAGAAAGTGAGCCATACCTGAAGTACTTTTTCTGTCAACCAGGAAACCTGCATAATCAGCATTAGCATATCCTACAAGGTCAAAATTACTACCTTTAGGATACCAAAGGCACAAATTAGTGGTGCCTTTCAAATATCCCAAAATTCTCTTCACTGCAGTGAGGGGGGACTCCTTTGGATTTGCCTGAAACCTAGCACACAGTCCCACGCTGAACACAATATCAGGTCTGATGGCAGTGAGATATAATAGAGACCCAATCATCCCACTGTATAGCTTTTGATCAACGGATGAACCAGGTTCATCCACATCCAATTTTGTAGTTGTGGCTATGTGAATGTCTATTTTCTTTGAGTCTTCCATTTTAAACTTCTTGAGCAATTCTTTCACATACTTTTGTTGGTGGACCATTGTTCCGTTTGAGTTTTTCTTGATTTTCAAGCCTAAGAAGAAGTTTAGCTCAACCATCATACTCATCTCAACTCACTCCCCATAAGCATAGCAAATTCCTTGCTCAATTTTTCAGAAGTCGCCCCAAATATAATATCATCCACGTATATTTGCACAACCAGGAGATCCTTACCCTTTTCCTTTAAGAACAAGGTACTGTCAATTTTGCCTCGTTTGTACCCATGTTCTAGCAGAAATTTTGATAATTGTTCGTACCATGATCTTGGTGCTTGTTTGAGACCATACAGAGTNATTCCACGTGTGCAGCAAATGCTATAAGAAGTCTGATTGCCTCCAGTCTTGCCACAGGGGAAAATGTCTCATCACAGTCAATTCCCTCTTCTTGACTATACCCTTGAACAACTAGTCTTGCCTTATTCCTTGTAACAGTTCTATCCTCATCGAGCTTGTTCCTGAAGACCCACTTGGTTCCAATCACTGAATCAACATCTTGTAGGGCTTCCCCAACGTTCTTTGGTTCGATTATAGATAGAAAGGCATCAAACGCACACAGATGTTTCAAGGATGATCTTGTTTTGTTTCCAGATGTCAAATATGTTATGATGTTCTCAAGAGGGTGAGAACTCTGATATCTGTGTGGTTTGAGTACCAGCTGTTCATTCCTAGACAATTCCATGGTGTCTTGTTGCTTTGGAGCAGGATCAGGGCCAGGTTGCATATGTTGAATTCCCCTTGTCATGTTGCTTGGGGTAGTTGAACCTGGTCCATCACTTGTTCCGCCTTCCATGTTTGCTTCAATGTGATCACTGCTTCTCATCAGTCCAAGCTCCTCATCTTCTGGTTCCTGTCTCTCAGTAAGAGTGTTAGTTTCGTCAAAGACACCATGTACACTTTCTTCTACACACATAGCTCTTTTATTATACACTTTACAAGCTTAGCTATGTGATGAATATCCCAAGAATACTCCTTCATCACTTTTGGGATCAAATTTTCCTAGGGAATCTTTGCCATTATTGTGCACAAAGCACTTGCGGGTGGGATATGTTGGGCTTTCTCCCTTTAAGTAATTCATAAGGAGTTTTCTCTACCAGAGGTCTGGTCATGCATCTATTTATTAAATAGCATGCCGTGTTTATTGCTTCTGCCCAGAAGTTATGAGGCAGTTTGCTAGATAGAAGCATGGTTCTTGCCATGTCTTCAAGAGTTCTATTTTTTCTTTCAACAACCCCATTTTGCTGTGGGATTTTAGGAGCAGAAAAGTTATGATTGACACCATGTTCATCACAGAACTCAGCAAACTTAGCATTCTCAAATTCAGTACCATGGTCAGATCTTATTGATGCTAGTTGATGTCCTAATTGATTTTGAGTTTTCTTGACAAATGAGGTGAACATATCAAATGCTTCATCCTTAGATGCCAGGAATAAGGTCCAAGTGAACCTTGAATAATCATCAACTAGAACCATCACATATCTCTTACCACCTCTACTCAGAGTTCTTATAGGACAACGCAGATCCATATGAACCAGTTCCAACGTCCTGGAGGTACTGACTATTTTCTTACTTTTGAAAGAGGACTTACCTGCTTCCCCCTGGCACATGCCTCACAAACTTTTTCCTCATTGAACTTAATGTTTGGAAGTCCTACCACTAAGTCCTTAGAGACTAGTTTGTTAAGCTGAGTCAGACTCGCATGACCAAGTCGTTTGTGCCACAGGAGGGGATCACTGTCCAACACACTTAGGCAAGTGAGTTCATTTTCAGAAAGTGTGGACAGGTCTATGACATAGATGTTATTCATTCTTTTTCCCTGCAAAACAATCTTGTCAGTAAGCAGGTTAATCATAAAACATGTGGAAGTAAAAGTAACCAGGTTACCTCTATCACACAGTTGTGATACACTGATCAGTCCTTATTCAAGCCATCTATTAGATACACATGTTCAATGGATCGTGTTTCATCCTTACCTACCTTACCAACCCCAATAATTTCACCTTTCTTTCCGTTTCCAAAGGAGACATTTCCTCCTTTGAGACTTTCAAGTGAAAGGAACTGTTCCATGTTCCATGTCATATGCTTTGAGCAGCCACTATCCTAATACCAAATTTGGCTGCCTTGTCTCACTTGAACCTACAAAAGAATCAGGGGTTAGTTTTAAGAACACAAACTAGTTTGGGTATTTTTCTATGAGAGAATGGATGAATCAAATTTTTTCTGGCCCAATTTGGTAGCCAGTTTTTCCTTTTTACAAACCTCTCATTTTTTCGACTGGCCTGCTCTTTTGCAGTACACTCATATTTGTAGTGGCCAGTCTTACCACAATGAGTGCAGATTTTATTCTCAGGGAGAGTGGGATATTTGCTTTTGGGATCCTACTTGGGCAATTGATTTCCAAAGCCAATCCCTCTCCGGTTGCTACTATGATTCTCTTGAAGCCATATCAGGGCATCAGAGGATTTATTCCATTTACAAGTTCGATCTAATTCATGTTTGACTTTGCCAAGTTCTTC
>MDKJ01315680.1:0-14880 GCA_005239525.1 Nicotiana knightiana | reverse complement strand
ATATATATATATATATATATATATATATATATATATATATATATATATATGATCGAACTGCACGCCACAACAATATAGCGCTTGGGCTGTTGGAGCCCCTCCAGGAGTCTGTGCACCCCCAGTGAGCGCAGTCGACTGTTATTTGGATCGGGCTGCATGCCGCACCATATGCTATTTGGATCGGGCTGCACACTGCAACATATGCTATGTGGATCGGGCTGCACGCCGCAGCAGTTTGTGTGGATACATGTTACCGTTCAGCGAGAGTGCTGAGTGTGAGCTTTGAGCATTGATAGAGCAGTCACAAGTGACGGGAGATCTTACGTATGAGTGATATTGTGCCCGAGAGGCTATAAATTATGATATCATTGTTGTCCCCTCATCTTACACTGAGTCTCTTTAATAGACGTTGAGTTATGTTTTATGCAAGTTTAAGAGAGGGAACTGGAATTTGTAAAGTGTGAGGTAAATGTAGTCTTTTGGGCTACTCTATTTGTTTCCACTAGCACATATTTTTATGAATCTATCACTTTTAAATGCTCGTCACTGCACTCAAGTCTTTAGTTGCTTTGGTTACTTACTGAGTTGGCGTACTCACGTTACTCCCTGCACTTTTGTGCGCAGATCCAGGTACCAGATATGAGCGTTAGCTGATTTCTCCTTTGCTCGAAGGTTGCTCGAGGATAGAGGTAGTTGTTCGGCGTCCCCAGCTGGACTTCTTTTCCTTTCTTAGCTCGTAGATTTCCAGTATTCTCCGGATTTTACTAATAGGGGCTTGTTATCAGATTTTTGTATTTATCTCTTTAGATGCTCATGACAGTTGTATCCGGGTGCTGGGCTGTGGTTAGATTTGATTTTGTTGTTTAACTGTTGTTAATTATATGTTTAAAACATGAACCTTAAATGAATTACTTGACTTGTGATATTAAACCAATGGTTTTTGTATGTTACTCTTGGTAGTTGGTTGGCCTAGTTTCATTATAGGCGCCATCACGGCCTATGTTGATTTGGGGTTGTGACAAAAAGTTTCTTTCAAGTTACGTACAACATGGGCTAGACGGGGTAAGAACTTTAAACCTGGGCTATTTTTGGTTGGGCTATTAGGCCAAGTGACAAGGACCGTAATTCTTTCAAAGGAAAAAAGGAATCACAATGAGTAAACGGTGGGTGAAGTTTGACTTGTTTTGAGAAATGTTTGTGGGCTATCGGATGAAAATTGTATTTCTGGGTTAGGCGGGTGAAAAGTGCTTCCTCTAACTGTATTTTTGTGTAAATTTTCCTTACAAATATCTACATATATTGAATATTCTTTAATATAAATATACTACTTAAGTAAAAGTTATTGAATTCGTCTGACTTCATTCCTAATACTCACTTTGAGTAATTTTAAGTGGCACGATTTGGACTTGGAGCACGAGAATCAAAGTTCTTTATTTTGGTCGTGAAATAGAAATAAATTCTTTAAATTTTTAAAAATAAAATTTGCATAATTTAAATTACATAAAAGTATTATTAGTCATAAAAATTTACAATTTAAAATGTTTATAAAATATTTAAAAAAAATATAGTCTCGACCCGGAAAGAACAGCCAAGGTTGCATATGATTCCACGTTAGCATGAACTCCCATTAAGAGCTCGAGTTGAGTTCCCATTTTCTATAACAATTTTCTTTCTCCTTAAAAGGGTGAGTATCTTTTCTATGGATGATAACAACGTAATTAAAAATTTACTTAGTTAAGTTGGGGAAAACAACAATTGCGAACCTTGATTTCCTCTATTTTTCTAATTCAATTCCCGGGTCAAAACTCAATAATAATTATTGACAGAATGACCTAAATTGCACCTGTACTTGTGCGACTTTATCATGCCGGTCCCCAAACTTATCAATTTGTCAATTGAACACTTACGCTCGTTCAAGCTGTGTATAATAAATGTTTATGACAGGAAGCTATTAGTGCGTGTAATACAATCTTCTACACGTAGGATGCCACATCAAGAAAATTAACCCAGGTAGGCTCCAGGTCATTTATTATAGCCACATAGAAAAATAAATCGGGAGAATGATTATTAACCCCCCCCCCCATCCCCAACCCAAATTTTCCCCTCATTTTACACTTACTCACTTAGTTTAGGGTGTAGAAAGTATCGAACCGCTTCTGTCTCCCCTCTCTTCTTAGTCATCATTGCCGGGATTTTCATCATCGCAGTAGTTATCGAAGTTTCTGGGGTAAGTTTCTTCATCTGTTCTTCACCTTTTGTCTTTATTGATCTTCATTTACTTCAATATGTGGGGCTTTTGCCCTATTTAGGATTTTTAGGGGAATGTTGGATAGGTCGTAATTGCTGTTTAAATTTCCTCAATATATGAGGCTTTTACTCTGTTTCGTTATATTTTGAAGTGAAAACCCTTGTAGCGTCATGCATGTAATGGCATATTTAATTATTCTGTTTAGTTTTTGTTTTTGTTTTTTTGTAAAATCAGAATTTCATCTTAGATTTATGCATTTTTTTGTGAAGTTTGTTGGGTCTCGTTCTTGTTAGTGTCCACCAGTATATTTCTGACTATTATAGGGTATTGTGGGGACGAAAAAGGAATCTTAGAAGCTTTTTTACTTAAAAAGTATGTTGGTTTGTTTATGGAATTGTGTAAAGGTACAACTTTTAACAGCAAATAATCATTAATAACACTGTTTTTTGTTACTTTGCATGTATGATAAGAAAATGGGTTCAAGCTTAGTTAACCTACAAATCCACCACAGTGGAATAACTTGTCTTTAATTAGCTAAAGTTGATATTGATGAGCTGCATAATATGTTGTTTCACAAGTTTGCTAGGGACTTAGGATTTTTAAAAATTGATTTGTTTGGATGCAAAGTTAACAAAAGGGGTGCTTACATTTTAAAAACAGATGTTGATGTGTTAAAATTTCTTAATACATTGCAAGATGGTGACTTTGATGTTTGTATTGTCCGTGTAATTAGTGATCTTATTCTTGTTAAGGACATAACTGAACTGGACCCCACTCCTAAAACACATGGACATGATAGTGGGTTAAATGCTAGGGATGATGTGTCACCTCCCAACAATGATATAAATAAGACTGAAAGTGAAGGGTAAAGGGGCAGATATAAATGGAGAGAGAAGAATCAGATGAAGGTGAAGATAATAACTTCTTATCATATCACCTTCAAACATCATAATCTGATTTTGGTGAGGACTTTGATGATTCTGAAGAGTCTGACTCTCTGTTTGATATAGATGAGAACATTGAAGAGTGTAGTAATCTGGAAGATGACTTAGTTGAAATTAGACAGTCTAAAATCAGCAAAAATAAGAATGCCCAAGTAAAGATAGATGAGATACCATCTGGTCCACTTGGTATAGATTCTGGTTTTAAAGATATGCATAAGAATGAAAGGGGAAAATATGAGGGGAAACTAGGAGGAGATGACCAGTATTTTGACATCTTAGATCCAGGTAGTAAGTGTAGTGATGATTAAAGAGAACTTGTTGTCCCTGATGAAGTAAGGGATGCACCAGCTAGGAGTCCAAGTAAGTAGGTGTAACAACCCATCCGATCGTTCCGTGAGATTTGCCTTGTTTTCCCTGTTTCTGCTTTGTCATGTATTGATTAGCCTATTTACAGTGTGTTGGGCTGGTTGGTTCGGGTCCGGAGTGGTCGTGGTGAGAAATGAGACACTTAGTCTCTTAAGTTAGACTTATGGTTGGAAAAGTCAATCGGAAGTTGACTATTAGGTAAACGACCCGGAATACAGATTTTAGGGCTCGTGTAGCTTCATTGGGTGATTTGGGACTTAGGAATGTGTTCGGAATGTGATTTATAGGTCCTGAGTAGAATTAGGCTGGAATTGGCGAAATTGAGTTTTTGGCAATTTCTGGTCGGCAGTGAAAAATTAGCTATCGGGGTCAGAATGGTATTCCGAAAGTTGGAACAGGTGCGTAGCGTTATTTTGGATGTGTGTGCAAATTTTCAGGTCATTCGGACGTGGTTTGGGTGATTTCGGCATCTTTGGCGAAATTTAGAAGTTTCTAAGTTCTTAGGCTTGAATCCGAGGTCGATTTGGTGTTTTGGCGTTGTTTCATGGGTTTCGAAGGCTCGACTAAGTTTGAATAAGGTTATGGTACATGTTGTCATATTTGGTTGAGGTCCCGAGGGCCTCGGGTGAGTTTCGGGTGGTTAACGGATCATTTCGGACTTGGAAAGATTTCAGATTTTGGGCTGGTGTTCAGTTCTGGTGTTCTTCTAAGTGATCGTGTGGGCAAGGATACAATCGCATAGGCTTATCTGGGGCAGCATAAATTTTTTTCTATGCGATCGCGTTTGGGTGGTCGCGATCGCGTGAGGGGATGGCCTGTGTGTAGCGCGAACGCGTGTTGCAGGTCTGTGAATGCGTAGAGGCTGAGGCGCGTGAAGGGGCTGAGCAGCTGAGCAGGTGATCTGTGTGAATGCGTGAGGTAGGGAGCAAACATGTAGGGTAATTGTGGATTTTTCTATGCGAACGCATGGAGTGGGACGCGAACGCACTGAAGAAAAGAGCACGTGGGCAGAAAGTATAAAAAGCCATCTTCGCGATTTTTAGCCTATTTCTCACCATTTTTGGACGGATTTGAAGCTTTTTGAGAGGGATTAAAGAGGGAATCGAAGGGAATCACTTGGAGGTAGGATTTTTGAATTCAATACTTGATTCTATGTTGATTTCTAGCTAATTAGACCTCAAATTTGTGGGATTTGAACCCTAAAATTAGAGAATTAGGGCTTATGATTTGGATACTTTTGAGTGGGGATTTGAAGGGCCATTTGAGATCCGATTTTAATGTTCTTAGTATGTATGGACTCGCGGGAGGATAAGAATTCTTTTGATGTGATTTTTATCGAATTCCGAGACGTGAGACCAGCGGTCGGGTTTGACCAATTTCGGGATTTGTGCTTAATTTTGATAATTTTCGAATGGGCTTCGTTCCTTGGCTTATAATAATGATATAAATCTGATTTTGGCTAGATTTGGAGCAATCGGAGGCCGAGTCTAGAGGCAAAGTCATTGTGGGATAGGATTTTAGCCGATTTTGAGGTAAGTGACGTTTCCAAACTTGGTTCTGAGAGTTCGCAACCCCGAACTATATGAACATATGACTATAATTAAGGTGACGCACATGCCAAGTGACGGGCGTGCGGGCATGCACCGAGTGATTTGTGGCCTGCCCATCCCATGGCATCGTCTAGTAGCTATTTTGGATTGATATCCGCACTTTTATTGATGTGGTTATTGTGAACATGCTAGAAATCATACTAAGTCAAATGCTAGGTCTTCACGCCAAAAATGCGGAGACCCGAGTGGTCGTATATTGTTGTCTCCTTATGTGTTTATTTGATTTTGTATACTCAGTCTTGCCATATCATATCATTTCATGCCTCAGTCTCGGTAATTGTTGATTTTATATATTTATCATTGTTTCGGGCTAGTTTATGCATCTGTGAGCCCATGTGAGCGAGACTAGAGAGTATTGACTGAGTGAGGTAGAGATCCTGTTATTGAGATAGTTATGATATCAGACTGCACACCGCAGCGATACTCTGATCATGCCTTCATTGGCTTGATATAGTTCTTGGGCTAATAGGAGCCCCTCCGGAGTCTTTACACCCCCAGTGAGCGCATTGACATTGAGGGATGGATCTTCCCTGTGCATGTATCTTGTCCAAAGTTGATGATATGTGAGGGATGGATCGTCCCTGGACATGGATCTTGTACGAGTGTTGTGTTCCGGAGATGGATCTTCTCTGTGGGGCTGGATCAACCTTTTTCCTCAGTACTGAGTGACTACGATCACCAGTGTTTGTGTACTATCTGGGATGGATCATCCCTGGGCCCGAGAGCCATATACAGTACTGAGTGGACTTCGATGTGAGAATTGTGAGCACTAGGTGCATTTCCACACTGTTGATACATTGGCATGTAGAGTACTGAGATATACCTAGGTTACTTATAATATCGGTCATATTCTGTTTTCATTATCTGTTAAAACTGTGAACATGCCTAAATTATGTGTACTTTTTTCATTACAATTATTGAGGTTTAGTCCGTCACTACCTCTCAGCCCGTAGTTTGGGTACGTTACTTCTGAGTTGGTGTACTCACGTTACCCCCTACACCTTGTGTGCAGATCCAGGTTCATCGAGGCCCAGTAGCAATGGTTGATTGGTTGACAGAGTTCCCTGGAGTCTTCGAGGTAGCAGCTGGCGATCACTGCCTCGAGTTCTCCTTATTTATCTTCCTATTGTATTTAATTTTTCTTCAGACAGTATTAGGTCAGCTTACATTTCGACATTGTATTTATAGTAGCTCGTGGCTCGGTGATACTAGATCTAGGTTTGGTTTTTAAATGATGTTAAACTTTTAAATGGATTATTTTTGATACTTTTGCTACCGAATTTATAATTTTTCTGAAAAATAATCTTATATCAACAAATGTGTGGCTTGCCTGATTCCACGATAGGCGCCATCACGACGGGTGTTTTGGGGTCATGACAGAAGGTCTACTTTGACACAAGTTGTAAACAAATATTATTTGAACTGTATATGATATTTGAGAATGTTGTACAGCTTAGGGAGGTGTTGCAGACCTATTCTATTCAAAAAGGTATGAACCTTAAGTTGAAACCAAATGAGAGGCAAAGGGTTAGGGCAAAGTGCACAAAGAAAGTTTGTCCATGGCATATTATTGGCAGCATAGAAGGTAGCACCAGGAATTTTAGGGTGATTACATACTACCCTATCGACAAATGCTACAAGAATATAAGGAACAAGATGTGTAACACACCATGTATTGCAAGAAACTTCAAAGACAGAATAAGCACTAAGCCTCAAATTAAGATTCATCAAATTCAAACCTTAATTAGGAAAGCATATGGTTTGTACGTGAGTAAAACTTCCTGCATAAGGGAAAAAAATGATATTTATGAAGGAGGATATGGGCGATTACAAGAAAGAATTTGTTAGGCTTCATGATTATGCTGAAATGCTAAAATCTACTAAGCTTGACACTGTTGTAGTGATAAGGATATCCAAGAATGCAGAACCTGGTAAGGAAGTGTTTATATGCATTTATATCTGTCTTGAACCATTAAAAATTGGATGGTTAGAAGGGTGCAGAAACATAACTGGCTTTGATGGTGCATTCCTAAAGTGAATATGTAAAGGTGAACTGCTTTCCTGCATTTTCAAGGATGGAAATAATCAAATGTACCATGTCGCTTGGACAGTAATTGAAAAAGAATCAAAGGATACATGGCCTTGGTTTATCAGATGTCTCAAGCATGATCTGAATTTGACGGAAACAGAATGAGATGGGCTGACAGTCATATCCGATATGCAAAAGGTATGATTTCTAACACTTTGTCTTTAAAGTGTAATTGTTTTCATTTATGTTTAAGTTATAACAATATAATGTTGTTGATTGTAGGGTCTTCATCTAGAAATAACTCAGTTACTGCCAAATGCTGAGATGAGGTGGTGTGCTAGACATATCTGGTCCAATTGGAAGAAAACTTGGCCTGATGAGGAAAGAAGGAAAAAATTCTGGCAATGTGCAAGAACTACATTTAAAATTTACTTTAACAAGAAGTTGGATGAAATGGACTTAATGGGGGGAGATATTGTTCAAGACTTACTGAAATACAACAAGGAGACATGATGTAGGGCATACTTCAAAGAACATAGTAAGTGTGATACAGTGGAGAACAACATGTGTAAGACATTCATAGTTGGATATTGATAGCTAGGCGTAAATCTATCATTACTATGTTATAGAAAATTAGAATCAAGTGTATGGAGAGGATGAATAACATGAGAGAGTTTTCTAGAAAATGGATAGGTGATATGTCACCCATGGCTATGGAAATACTTGGAAAGAATGCTCAAAGGGAAACAAAATGTGAAGTCAAATTTAATAGTGAAACATGGTATGAGATCCAGGATGAGCCATATAAACATGATGTTGACTTTAGGAGGTTTTCCTGTTCTTGTAGATCATGGCAACTCGAAGGAATTCCATGTGCACATGAAATTACAACAATGCATTATAAGAACTATGAGGTTGAGCCATATGCTGACCATTGGTATAGAAAGGACACCTACCTTAAGGCATACATCAGATTCATTTAACCTTTAACTAGTATGAATTTGTGGCCAAAAATCACAATGTCAGCTATTGAGTCACCTATTATAACTGCAATTCCAGGAAGGCCAAAGAAAAAAAGGAGAAAATTTGTTGATGAACCAAATAAGAAGTTTGGGAAGGTACAAGGATAGGGACATAAATGAGATGTTCTTTGTGCAAGACTCTTGGACATAACAAGAAAGGATGTCCATCAGCGATATTGTGCTCATTATCAGATGAATTCAATTACTAACGTCTATTGTGTTATGTGTATGCATAGAAACCAATGGGAAAGGATGGAATTAGTTCAGTTGGAGGTAAAACTTCTGAAAATGCTTCATCAACAGCAACAGGTGGAAGGGCTAGAACTAGTGAAAGTGCATTAACAACAGCAGCTGGAAGTGCATCAACTGGAGCAGCTAGAAGTGCATCAGCAGTAGCAGCTGGAAGTGCAGCAGCAACTTCAACTGTGGAAAGTGACACCTTCACTCAACCAATCACTGATTCAAGCACACAACAATCAACTAATGTTGCTGGAAGTCCAATAAGGAAGACCAATGAACCTAGAAGAGGTGGTACAAATGCATGATTTAAGAGACAAAAGGCAGCAGGATATGGTTTTATGCAGTCTGGAACTATCAACAGAGTAGTACACAATCCTTCTACACTCATAAGTTCTTCCCCTACCAACATTGAACTTAGGTTCAAACCCCCTGGACTAAAGTGGAAGGGTCGAGCTGCAGTTATATAAAGGCATCTGCAAAAACAGAGTTACAGAAGGGCAAACTCTGCTACAACCACTCAAGCCACACCAAAGACACAATCCACACCAAACAACCAAGACACATCCGACATTAATTGAAGTGATCAACTAATATTTTGAAGACTTAATGATTGATATTTTTGTTAATGGCCTATGGTAGACAATATTTTATAAAGTTAATTCATTATGGATGTTTTTGTTGACTGCCTATCGTAGACAATATTTTATAAAGCAACTTCTTTATTTTGGATGTTTTATTAACTATCTATAACAAGCCATGATATTAGTAGTGGAAGTATTGTTGTTGTAATGGTAAATTATAATTTTTTGACTTGAATGTTCCCTTTGTTAATATATTCCATGAACGAAATTTTACATCAACACGAAATGTGTAGCCTAAATCCTGAAAATAAGAAAGTACACTATCAATCCTAAACGCATAACATAAGAGCTAAAATTAGAACAACTACAACCGCAATTATAATAGCAGCAACTCAGAACTTCGACCTTCCTTATCTTATCTGACAATGGCATCGACCACTCTTCTTAATAAGACCCGCAAGAAGAGTCTTGTAGTGTTCTTCCTCAATCGCAGGATCTACCCATCGGAAAAGTCCACAACCTTCACCAATCTCATACCTTCGGCAGCCTAGGAACCTTCTTCCAGGATTGGTGGGTGTTCGTGACATTTTAAGATCTGCAGCAACTCCACAATAACACAAATGTTCATTCTTCATTGCTAAAGGAGAAGACGCGACAATAGCTTATGTCTTGCCAAAGAAGAAGAAAAAAGTTGACCTTCAAAAGAAAAGAAGAGGGCATAAAATTGATTGGCAATGAAGAATCCTACCAAAGAAATTTTATTTTTCACTATTGAAGCTAACACGAGAAAGAAGAAGGCATCAGATTTTGATAGAAATCAGCTTCTATAATGTTCAACAATGGAGAATAAGGTAGAAAGAAGAAGATGGTTGTTAAATAGGCCATATTATTACCGTTAGGGCTTTTTCAACTGCCCTCACGCCCTTACAGGCGTGTGAATCACGCACTACAGCCAAAAATGACACATAGGATCAGTCTCCTGTCATAAGCGTTTATTATACACGATTCGAAGGAGTGTAAGTGTTCAATTGGCATAATGATCAGTTTGGGGACCGGCATGATCAAGTGGCACAAGTATAAGTACCATTGAGACTATTGTGCCATAATTATTCGTATATTGCTATTAATAATCTCTTCAGTAAACTGTTAAATGCAAAACCCATCTTGTTAAATTTATTTTTTGTGGTAACTTTCTAATACAAATTCGTACCTTTTATTAAATTATTTTTCTTCAAATTCTACTGTAAAATTTAAACAAGTAAACCATATAACCAAAAATACATTATGAAACATCTAGGGGTGGCATGAATGAAAAAGGCTTTTCAAGTAGGCATGATTGTCACGTCGATCGACAGTTGAGAAATACTATCTTCAAGGCACATAATTGGTTCTTATCCTTCAGAGATTACGAGTGTAATAAGAGCATTCGTCGATAAAAGGATCACCCTAAGATGATCATCTTGTGGCTATTGAGAGCGTAAATCCATTTAACTCGCCCAAATCGTTCAAGGTTGAGCTGGTCTTTGACTCGCTCATTTGTTGAATTCAACTCACTTGACCCAGGTCATCTCAACCTATTTAAAATTGGGCTGATTTTTAACCCAAATTGATTCATGAGTAACTTTGTTAATATATCTTTAAAATCGTTTTTTTGTTTGATATGTTATATATGACGATAGCAAAAGAAGAAAAATCTTATATATTCAATAATTAAACAATTCATAAAAAGATAAAACACACTAATTAAAGCTTGGTAAGAGTTGGACGGGTTGAACTATAATCTAAATTTTAGCCCATCTTGTCCCAGTTTATCTCAGCCCACGTAATTTTTGAACGGGTCATTGACTAATCTATTTATTAACTTAGTCCATTTTTATCAATTCACCCCGCTCATTTGACACTTCTAGATACATCCAATCTAAATGCTTACCTTAATATTTTGACGTCTTGCGACGTTATCGCGAAGTAAAACAAAAACAAGAAGTTGACGAAACCTGAAAATTGTTGTTTTGATATGGAAAATATACTTGAGAAGCAAGTAGGAAATTACAAAATTAATACGTAGTAAAATAAACAAGAAAAGAGGTCCAAAATGCACGAAAAGAAGTTTAGAGCTGTTAACATCATTCGAGGTGTGGGTCCAAAAATTGGATTTTGGTGTTTTCCTCAATGAACCAAAATTAGAGAAGATAAAAAAGGAATTAAGATGGGTAATGATACTTAACTGTATAGTTAAGAGACTCTTTCATTGCTTTGCGCATGCCAAGTAATGAACATGTCTCTGCACATGTCAAATGTTTGTCATGATTTGAACTTTATTGAAACATCATGTTTAGGGATATTTAAGTCTAAATTTTTAAAAACTTGAGTGGTGCATTTTAGATTGGGTCAATTACCGAGATGATCACTTAACTATCCGAAATTATCTACCAAAGTTATTTTTCTTTCGTTTATGACTGTAAAGTCACTTAACTATGTTTATAATATTCAGAAGGTCACTCAACTAGATTTATCAAATTTTTGATTACCAAATACCTATTTTACCTTCTAAATTATCAACTTTCACCTTCTGCTTCTTTTATTTTTTGCTTTTTAATATTATAATTTTTTCTCTTTTTAATCAACATTATGGACTTACCTATAGAACAGAATAATTTAGTTAAAAGTAAAAATAAAAAAAATCTAGCATATATAATATCAAAATAATAATATAATTAAGCATAATATTCAAGAATATATAATGCATATTACAAAATACCTTTACTTTAAATAACTATTTTCTATAGTACGTGCATGGAATATATATTTTAAAACTTTCATTTTCTTTCAGTCTCAATTCTGTAAATAAATATTTTTTAGTTTTTTTATTAATACTAAAATATTATTACGAACAAATTGTTCTAATTGACTTTCTACTATGCTCAAATATTTTATTATTCCAACCTTATATATGTTTAAATACTATTTTAATTTTTTAATTTATAAATAAATTTATTTATTCTAAGATAAGTCCATAATATAAAATTAAAAGAGAAAAAAAATATTATATTAAAAGGCTAAAAAAATAAAAAGAAGATAAACATTGATAAATTAGAGGGTAAAATATGTATTTGGTGATCAAAAATTTAAGAAATCTAATTGAGTGACCTTCTGAGTGCTACAAGCATAGTTAAGTGACTTTATTGTTACAAACGAAAGAAAGATGACTTTGATAGATAATTTCGAATAGTTCAGTGACCATGTGAGTATGTAGTGCATTTTAGATGTAAATTAACTGAATTGTTCCCCTTGCAATAACTAAAGAGAATTTTGATACATTAATTAATTATTGATAGAATCCTTTTTTTCAAAAGAAAAGCAAATTTCCTATTATAACTTCAGATACCATAGTTACTCACTTAATTGACTCTGTATTTGATATAGAATAACTTATATTTATTGAATGGAGTCCAACTAATTACTATGACTATATTTATGATGACTCAGACAGTTTATAACTATAGCAAAATTTACCAACATGATTAATCCCAAATTTGTGGCACAAAAATATTTATAATGTGGGTATATTTTGATATTGTAACGGCCGGTCATTTCGTGAGATTAGCCTTGTTTCTTCCATTTATGCTTTATCATATGTTGCTTACCTTATTTATGTTGTGTTGGGTTAGTTGGTTTGGGTTCAGAGTGGTCGTCGTGAGAATTGAGACACTTAGTCTCTTAAAGTAGCCTCATAGTTGAAAAGTCAAACTGAGAGTTGACTTATTGGTAAACGACCTCGGAATGCGAATTTTATGGCTCGGATAGCTTCATTAGGTGATTTGGGACTTAGGAGTATGTTCGGAATGAAGTTTCGATATCCGGTGTAGAATTAGACTTGAATTGGCGAAAGTTAATTTTTGGCGATTTCCAGTCGGCAATGGAAAATAGGCTATCGGGGTTGGAATGAGATTCCGGAAGTTGGGGCAGATGTCATTTTGAATAGGTGTGTAAAATTTCAGGTCAATCGGACGTGTTTTAGTTGGTTTCGGCATCGTTGGCAAAATTTAGAAGTTTCAAAGTTCATAGGCTTGAATTTGATGTAATTTTGGTGTTTTCGTGTTGTTTTTGGTGTTTCGAAGGCTCGACTAAGTTTGAATGATGTTATGGGTTGTGGTGGCTTGTTTGGTTGAGGTCCCGAGGGCCTCGGGTGTGTTTTGACTGGTTAACGGATCAAGTTTGGATGTTGGAAGTTGCAAAATTTTGCTGGTGTTCTGTTCTGGTGTTCTTCTATGCGATCGCGTGGGTAAGAATGCGATCACATAGGCTAGTTGGGGGCAGCATGCGTTTTTATGCAGTGCGATCGCGTGGGTGGAGGCCGCGATCGTGTGGGTGGAGGCTGCGATCGCGTAAGAGTGGGTCTTGTGTGCAGTGCGATCGCGTGGGTAAGGTTCGCGATTGCATAGGGTGTTCTGAGGCGCGTGAGAGGGGGGATGAGTTTTTGAGCTGTGCGAACGCGTGTGTTTGTACGCGAACGCATAGAGTGGGCTGGTCTGTGCATCGCGAACGCATCCCTGGGTGCGGATCACACTGAAGGGGGCGTAAGTGCTGGGCAAAATGTTTTTAAGCCCACTATTACGAAACTTTCTTCATTTTCCTCCATTGTTAAACGAGTTGGGAGCTATTGGAGAGTGTTTGAAGAAGGAATCAAAGGGGCTCACTTGGAGGTAAGGTTTTCAACTTCATAACTCGTTTCTATATCGTTTTCTAAGTAATTAAACCGGAAATTGTTGAAACTAAACCCAAATTTGGGGAAGAAAGGTGCATGGAATTTGGAATTTTCTTTTGAAGATTTGAGTGGGCAATTATGGTATGATTTTAGTATTCTTGGTATGTATAGAATCGTGGGAGGACGAGGATTCTAGTGATGTAAATTTTATCGAATTCCGAGACGTGGGTTCGGGGCTCGGGTTTGGCCGAATTTCGAGAATTGTGCTAAAATTTATATCTTTCTATTGGGTTTTGTTCCGTTAGCGTATATTGATGATGCTAATCTGGTTTTGGTTAGATTCGGAGCATTTGGTAGCCAATTCAAGGGGCAAGCGCATTGCGGAGTAGCTTTTGGGCTGTTTTGAGGTAAGTAACAATTGTAACTCTAAACCTGAGGGTATGACACCCCGTTATTGATATTGTGTTGATAAATGAGGTGACTCACATGCTAGGTGACGAGCGTGGGGGCGTGCACCAATAGGGATTGTGACTTGATCCGTCCCGTAGCGACTATTAAGCCGCGTATTCGATTTGAAACCTCACGACATCCTGTCTTTTAGAAGTTTATACTTGTTATGGGCTGTGAGCCATGTTTGAGGCCTTGAGCCGACCTGTTTAGACCCTCAGGGGGTACTTTTACACTATTCTACCACTATCCGGTTAGTAAATTGTGAACTCAGTCATTGTTTCCTAATTGTTGTTATTTTTACTGTTATTACACTGCTTTGAAAACTCTGTAAGGTATTTTGGGCTGAATCCCGTAAGTCGAGATAAATTGCCCAAGTGGCTTGTGAGGGTGACTGAGTCAAGGAGAGAGCCGAGTATGTAAGGATAGTTATGGGACGGGCTGCACGCCGCAGCAATATATGTGTTATATATTATATGTGGGTCAGGCTGCACGCCGCGGCAATATAGATTATATATATATGGATCGGGATGCACGCCGCAGCAATATATGTTATATACGGATCGGGTTGCACGCCGCAACAATATACATATTGGATCGGACTGCACGCCGCAACAGATATAGCGCTTGAGCTGAAGGAGCCCCTCCAGGAGTCTGTACACCCCCAGTGAGCGCAGTCGACTATTAT
>ML432508.1:0-35374 GCA_005239525.1 Nicotiana knightiana | reverse complement strand
TTTATTGAGTTTATTGGCTAAGGCCTGACGTGAATAAATTGATGCAGTGCTGAGTTGCTAGTGTTTTATTGGGTTGTGATTCCCGACATTTGGCTTGCATTCTTTCCATTCTCTTTGCGTATTTCTATTATGCTGTCCGTTGATCGTAATTCTTGAATTTTCTTCCGTATTATTCGACTGTACCGTTTTTTATATCAAAAAATCTTTAGATAAATATTATGTTTCGGTCATTGGTAGATTTATGTCTTTTTACTTATTAGACCAGTTGTGTCTTGACTAGTCCTCATCACTACTTCACCGAGGTTAGTCTTGATACTTACTAGGCACCTACGTGGTGTGCTCATACTACACCTCTGCATATTTTGTGTGCAGATCCAGATTATTGTTATTGTTAGCTGCATGGATCGTTGATGAGGAGACTCAAGGTAAACCTACTGCTGCGTTCGCAGGCTTCGGAGTCACCTTCCTGTTTATGTCAACTGTACTTATTATTTCTAGACAGTTGTAAATAGATTTAGTTGAAAGATGTCGTAGAGCTTATGACTTGTATTTACCGGGTTTTGAAAAATTGTAAACTCTGTCAAGATTTCTATTTCGAAACTGTTAAAATTCCTTTATTTTTGTTGTTGTTCAGTGGAAATGTTAAGCTTACCTAGTCCCTAAGACTAGGTGTCATCACGATACCCAACGGAGGGAAATTTGGGTCGTGACAATTACATACCTTTCAAATGGCGGTGGAAAATTTCACTTACTTGAAGAGTACAAATGATTTGAATTTTTAGGGACTTAAGGAGTGAAAAATAATTGTTGTTTGAGCATAGTGGTAAAATGCCTGTCCAGAAACGTTTAAGTGATTTAACTTACCTGACCCTACACGTTCGCGACGGCAGGGTGCGTACGCGAAGTGTTGACCTGACTCAAGGACGTGAACGCGATGGGATACACGCGAACACATAATATAAAAGGGTCGCGAACGCGGTAGACAGTCGCGAACGCGAAAAAACATTTGTTTTCTGCACTTTTCCAGCAGTTACAACTATTGATTTGGAATATTCGGATTATGCAACCTACTCAAAACAACTCCAAAAAATGTGAAATTTGGCAGATTAGTTCAAAATAATATTCTAAACTATTCTAAAAAAGAAAATTTCAAAAATGACCAAAAATTTTGAAAACGATGGGTTGCCTCCCACCAAGCGCCGCATTTAACGTCGTGGCACGACGCAAGTCAAATTTACCACTTTTCTCGCCACTTGGATGATATGAATCGGGCACCTAGCTTGGAATAAAGCTTTTGACCATGAGCGGTGGGGGGTGGTAAGTATATGACCAAGCCAAGAATTAAATTCTTCATTTTGCACTTCTTGGCTCTCATGTGAGGAATGTCGTGTTGCTCTCTTGTTCTTTCAAATTGTAGAATGTATGGTATTGGTCCTTCCTCCTCGCAATCCTTCATTGACTCGTGTAGTTCAACTTCCATATCACCACACAATTCCAATGTTGAAAAATGCTTGGAATGTGACTTCAAACCTCCAACTTGCAATTTGTTTTCGGATTTTGACATCCTCTTTTTCCCCCGGACTAGAGTCAAGTTCAACCAAATTATCATTTACACCGGTTGACTATAATTCCTCATTTTTCTTGGCATCACTAATACTCATGGATTCGGTTGGAAGATGTTCAAGTCTTGATTCCTCGAGGTAAAGTTCACTTTCTTCCTCGGAATTGGATTCTTCTTGGCTTCCTTCCAAACTTTCAAGTTGAGAGGCATAATGACCCTCCATTAATGATTTCATTTGATCCTCCAAAGTGCGGATATGCTCATCATTTTGAGTCACATCATGTTTCAATTCCTCGAGTGCAAAGTTGTGCCTCTCCTGATTTTCAAGAATGGCCTCCAACATGAGCATCATCCTCTCATTTTGAGCATTTGAGAGTTCTTCTTGATTTTGATCAAATGCCAAGGAAGGATTTTCAACTTCAACCTCCAAGGAAGGTTCTTGGCTATCACTCACCTCCAAGGATTTTTGAACCCTTAAAGCTTCAATCATTTCATCCATTTGTGAGTGAAACCTTTCAAGTGCCAATTCATTTTAGACTCTCCATTTCGGCCATGCTCCATTTCTTTCACTTCCTCATCCCTAAAATTTTCATCACAAAAAGTAGAATCATCATAGCAGGGGATCGGGGAATGGACGAACAAATAAGCACAATCATACCAATGACCATTTTGGAAACCACACCTATCACAAATACTCCACTCATGGGTTTGATATTGTGCGCACAATCCATCCCCGGGAGAATTTAAACAATTTTGCCATGAGTGTGGTCCTCCACAATAAGGACAAGGGTCATCAAAGTATGAACAACTACCATCCGACCAATTTTTATTATATGATGCCATTTTTTTTAATCAAAAATTAAGAAACTAAACAAGTACAAATAAGAAAATAGACCAAGGTAAGAAAAATAATTACACAATATTCATAAGTTTGGACCAAAACACTTATGCTTATTTCTCAAACAACATAAATTACACCAATTGTGTCCCCGGCAACGACGCCAAAATTTGATACGCTCAAATTACACTTTAAAATAGTGTAAGCGGTCGATTGTCAAATATAATAACCCAACTAGGTTAGGGTCGAAACCCACAGAGAACAATATGTAGACGATTAGGAATGTAAGAGAATTATCACTTATTGCACAATGCCAAACACTTAGAATTTGGTTTAGAAAATATTTATACCTAAATGCGAAAATGTAAACTAACCTAGAAAGCAAGTAAAATGATCAATGGCTACAAGGATGGATGCATCGGGAATTACACTCAAGTAACAATCCAATGTATTTCATGATTTTACAAATATGAGCGAGTTTATATAAATTAGCCACGGATAATAATTATTAATTAGCTTCTTCCGAAGACTAACAAGACTTCCTAATTGAATTATTCCTAACCGAATTAAGAGATTAAGCACACCCGGATATGGGTACAAGTAGTACAATCCTATTCCTAGGTAGAATCTATAAAATGAGGGTTTAAAACCTCAAGTTCTTGTTATTTAATCTTTCCCAACCCCAAATTATCTTTTCCAAAATTAAATCAGAGTTAACGGGCGAGTCCTAGGGGTAGCTAATCTCTTTGGAAACATTAAAGAACAAGAATAATTAAAAAAACAACAACTCACTTCATAAAAGGATAAAAATCATTCAATACATAAGCACAACAAGGTATTTAATCCACACTTTAAACAAAAAAAATTTCCATAAACAAGAATTAGTGTTGGAAATAAATATACACACTTAAATATTCAATACAAAGCAAGGAAATAAAGAAATAAACATAAATGGGTAAGAAATCCTTAACCACAAGCTTGAAATCTTCAAAACCCAAGTGTGTGTGAAAACCCTAGCTTCCAAAAATATTCTCTCTTGTCTTCAAGACTCAAACTATGCTAAAACAATGCCAAAGATGCTTTTCCAATAGGCTAGGTCGTGTATTAAATGGTTTGGGGATTAAAAATATGAAATTACATTTCTGCCCAGAACTGCCTCGAAAATGTACTATGCGTCTGTGATAGTACCTTCGTGTTCGCGAAGGTATATGACCTTTAACCTTGGCGTTCGCACTCAACACGACGCGTTCGCGATGTTGTGATTCTTCTGTAGACACATTGACTCTTCTCGTTCACGTTGAGTTCAATGCGTTCGCGAAGGTATAGCTTGCTGAAGCTCCGCGTTTGCATTAGACCTCCGCGTTCGCGAAGGGTATTTAACTGGGCAGACTTCTACTGTCCATTTTAGCTCATTTTTTGACTTGTTTTCACCTAATTTCTTCACCATCACCTCTAAATCACTTGACACCTGAAATATGCCAATAAATCTCAATAAATGCCTTAGTTTCTCAAAAAAATTATACAAAAGACTAAGTATTAAGAGGAGATAAGTTGGTAAAATACCAACTTATCACTAATATGCACATATAAAATGCAGAATGGTTAAGACATGATTTCGGGATGTGCAGAATTCCTAAAGCATGATTTCTAAAATGCACAGAGAATTACAGAGTTGTTAAGCACGATTTATGATGGCACATGTAGCAACAGTTTGCGTTAATTATCCTAAGAGCAGGATTTCTAAGTGGTAAGCATACGCATGCATTAAGGACATGTTGTACGTTAAATCAGTAAACATGAAAGACTTAAAGACATGATATCTAATGCATGTTGGCATGGTTTGAATGAATATGTTGGTCCTAAGCATGGATTCTAATGCAGATATAGAGAATGTAAAAGCCTAAGGCATGATTTCTACCAATGATAGAATATATAACTACCCTCCCCATTTCACTAGCCAACCTCAATATCTATTTACAATAATTATTACAAACCAACAGCTGAATGAAGTACATAAATAGATAGAAAAGAAGAAGTTAAACTATAGGGATCCTGAAGTTGGCCCAAATGTACCAAACTTTCCATAGCCTCAAATGCCAAAGTCATAGCCTTTCTTATGTCCGAGTGTGTCAGAGTTCCCTAAGGACCTCAAAGATCCTGGGCAGTGCTCACACCCAAATTTCATAACCAGAACTGAGTAAGTGCAATGTGGAAGAGCCAACTCCAGTGCATTAGAGTTCAGAGGGATCTCACAGGGATCCCAAAGCAGTCACACACTGGAGGGGCAGAACTTAAGGACCTAAGAGTAGAGTGAGAGTGCTTGACATAGTTTTGAAAAGGTTTTAATAAGAAAGCGATATTTGAAAAAGACTCAAAAGTATTTGAAAAGGTTTCAAACTATTAATAGTAAAATAGTTTGAACAAGAACAGTGTAGTCAAACAAACAGCAGATCAACCATACAACAATCAGATTCAAAATTGCTCAACAACAGACTTTCACACAGGGAAGTTGGGAACTGGGGACACATAGAGCATGTACAGTGAACACATAACAGGCAGAAGCACAAAAGTTTTAAGGAATAGCAGACAATAGGGCAGGGATTCCAAAATTGCTAATTGGAACATAATGGTACTAGGTCAAGTTAAACATAGAATCAAACAACTAAGGTTAACAAATTATTTTGCAAACAGGTGCATACCAGAAACTAGGTAACAAATAAACAAACATTCAAAAATAGAGTAGAGTCAAATTTAGACAGACTACAAAGGGAATAAACAAGCTCATAAGCACGCTGATCCTAAGAAGGGTTAGGACATAACTAGAATACTAAGTAGAACAAGTTAACCACATGTTGAAAAGCTAAACAATAGATAGAAACAAATTAGTACATGATAAAATGAAGCAGTAGAAGAAACACATTAGTTTTGGAACTTGAATTGAAATCAGAACATACCAGTAAAGAGAGTAAATACAAAGTGAAGAACAGGAGAGTGTAATAATTAGCCTTGGCTTGCAGCCGGCTAATTTAGTAACAATAGTAAGTAACAAAGAAAGCAGAAGAGCTTTTGAGTGTATTAGAGATGTGAACCAAATGTGGGTTTGTGTGTGTATGAGACTGTATAATGAGAGTATAAGAGAGAAATATATATAGTAGTTTGAAAGCTAGGTACATAAGGTAAGAGTCAAAATTGTACAGTGATTATGGAACTCGGAATCAATTAGAGTAAAATCAGTCCAAGTCTTCCCTTAATTAAGGGAATCAGTTCAAACGGTAAAGAACATGTAACAAGTAAGGAAAGAAATCATGTATAGCTGGAGCATAATAAATAAGGAAAGAATTCAAACACTGTAGGTACAGAGTAAGCAATTAGGTCTAGATACATAAGGTATAATTAAGGAAACAATCAGCAGGAACCAATTAATAATATAGTCAATCATATAATAAGGTAAGAAAATAGTTTACAGGTTGTAAAAACATGAAAAGGTAACCGGAAATCAGTAAAGAGTATCAACACAGGAAATCAGGGATTCAAAGAATCAAAAAGTAGCACTGACTAAGGGAAATAGTGTAGACTCCCATGAATAAACAAATAAACCCAAACACAAACAGAAGGAATCGGAAAATATGAAACCCTAATGGACAAATTAGGGTAAAAAATTAATCGAAGCAGAACCCAAGAGAATCAAGCATACAGACAAGTTGAGCAAATAGACAGTAATGATGAACTCAGAACCCAAAACTAAAGCTAGAAAACTAGGTTTTTTTAAACATAATTAGTTAGGTCAAGGGAGAACCTAAATGAAAATCATTCAAACACAATAAAAATCATAGAATAACACTTAAAAATAAGAGAAAATCGTTTTGAAGAGAAGTTCAGAAACCCTAGTTATGAAGATGAAGAGACGCTTCGAAAATCAGAAATGTTTTCATAGAAAAACTACAAGATAGCTCAAATATACTCAGATTTGTTACAGATCTAAAGAGCCAAGAGATGAAGTTAGGGTTTTGATAGAGATAACTCAGAGATAGAGAGATTCCGGCTTAGAAGCCATAGATTTAGTAATAATATAGGACGATCTTACTCAATCGAGCCATAGTGGCCTGAGAATGGTGAGAACATGTCCAGGGGTGAGTGAACGGCCACTGGTCCCCTTGAGGACCTCAATACAGCAAGAATCTCGGCCATAGGAGAGCCATTAGGGATAGGAGTGGTGGNGGGGGGGGGGGGGGTCATTAGGTTAATTTAGGAAAGAACGAATCCGGATCGTTGATCAAAATTGATCAACGACCAAGATTTAATCAACATTGGGTCAGGTAGGATTTAGGGATTGGGCCTGGTCTAGTTAGGTGTTTGGGCTAGTTTAGTTAAGGAATTTGGGCTGGTTTAAATAGGTTATAATTGAAATGAAATGGGGCTATTTGTTAAATACCCAATTCAAATTAGTTAAAATAATTTATAAAATAGGTACTAATTATAAAAAGTGAATTTCATGCATAGAAAATAGTTAAAATGATTATTTAGTATTTTAAAATACAAAGGACTAATTTCTAGTAAAAAATAGTACAAAATTATATGTTTGGGCTATAATTGCAAAGTCATTGCAATTATAGCCAAAAGATGCCAATTTGGCTAATTACGGAATAATTAAATCAAGAAATATTTTTGAAATCATTTGTGATGCAATTTTATAATTATTTATTGAAAATAAAATACTGGACAAATTAATAAAACATAGAAAAATTATGGCAAAATACCAATTGCCAGTAATGCATGATTTTGAAGGTATATATGCAACTAAGAATATTTTCGGAAAAATTGGGTATCAACACTTCCTATATTACCCTTTTTGAATTTGGAAAGGCTTATTTGCGGTAAAACTAGTCGATCGGCGATGCAGTCGACGATTCCGTGCCTTTCCCCTCAAGTTGTCCGCTTGAGGGTACCAGTCTAGACCTCTATAGAAACCTTACTCTAATAATAATTGTACATGCATCATGGTCAAAACTAGCTTGGGTTAATATGTTATCCGCATAATAACCCTTTACGTAAAGCCTTGTCCAAAGTCCACCGGGGTTTCTATAATCCCAACAGACGCAACCACGATCTGTGCATTATTTGGAGAAATAAATGTCGATATGCTAATAGTTAATGTATAAATAGTCGAATTCCGGAGGGGGAAATGGTCTAACCTTGTTTATTTTGCAGAAAATGAGGCACGAAGTCCCCAGGTTCAGCATGGTCCGAGATATGCCACCATTATTGCTAGATTGGTGGGAGGACATTCTGTCAAGTGACAAAAATCATGTGAAAAAGGTCCTAGAAAACTTACCTTCCTTATTAGACATCCAACCAAACAACATGTTGATTGAAGCTGCTAATATGTTTTGGGACGGAGAAAGGGTTGTATTCTGTTTTGGCAACATAGAAATGACTCCTCTTTTGGAGGAAATAGGGGGATTCGCTGGACTACCTTGGGACAATCTTGGTTTATTGGTACCGGAAAATCGCACCCCCAGGGAGTTTCTGAAAATGATGGGCTTAAGAAAGAACGACGACTTGGTATGTTTGAAGAAGTCCTACATACCTTTGACTTCCTTTATGAACGATACAGACACAACAAATCTTACCGTATCTTTCATGACGAGTTCTCCATCACCTCCCTAGGTTGGATTCATCGTAGGGTTTTCGTGTTCATTGTCTGCTTTTTGGGTATGATAGTGTTTCCAAGCAAAATGGACAGGATTCACACCAGACTGGCCATGGTAACCAAAGCCTTAATGGAGGGAATCGAGGGACAAACATACAATGTTGTTCCTATGATTATAGCATAAATATATCGGGCTTTGGATTTGCTGCTACAGATTTGGTTGCTGGAACATCTCCAAAGAGGCCATACCACCAAGAGTTTCCACGAAGACCATGGAATGATCACATAGCTTTCCATCACCTCGAAAGAATGACCTTTATCGCAGACAGGTTTGCTCAACCAGAGAATGCTACAGAATGGGTACAATTTTTTGACAATTTGACCGAGGACCGGGTTCATTGGATGTTCGAGTAGTTCCCTACCAGTGAATTCATCATCAGATCCAGGGATGTTCCGCATTTGGTATTGATCAGGTAAAGGGCATACACCCTTATGTTCCTATCAGAGTCATGAGACAAGCTGGTAGAAAACAAGTCATACCGCGAGTCTCCAAAATGAGTCACCTACAGAGCAGATTTTCAAGATGATGACATCCCGTACAAATGTGAATCTCAACACATGTGGCACTTGAAGGTCATTGTGGAAAAGGACACCATCGAACCAGATCGATACCACGCAGGGCATGTGTATTCCTACCCATCATAGTTGGATTATAGCATAGCAGGGATAGTCGAGCAAGGGGTCGGTCGAGGAAACAGAGTCATAGATAAAGTTTTTGAAGCACAGGTAAAGTATAACAGACTGCGCAAAAGAGTTCACGAGTCCAAGGACGAGCATTTGGAAAAACACAAGATCAATATGGAGGCAATCAATGAATGGAGGGAAAATGGCTACTAGGTCAACGGAAAGGCTGGAGTATCTGGAGCAGGGTTTAATGGAGTTAGAGGGGAAGATGAGGAAAAGAGTCATAGACTGCCAGAATGTCGAGGGTAACGAAGGAGGACATCTAGAAAGGGCATACCTACTACTGGACATGCGCGACCTGGGGAACCTGATCGATGGAGCCAAGAAAGCCAAACCTGGAGAAGGTCCCTCTGGATCAAGTAGATTAAGTTTATTTGTTTTAGAATTACTTTTCGAATGTAATAAGGCAAACACCATTAGTGACATATTTATTTATTGTCGTTTTAGATTCGTCTTATTTATCACGTTAATGAAATGAGGCAATTATTGCCTTTAAATTTCTCCAAATCTACTTGTCGCTAGGCCAACCTCGGGCACAACGAGGCTCCCAAATTAGGACGCGAATTTACATTTCCGCAATATGTGTTTAAATACTGCAAATACTTTTCCAGAATTCTCACTGACTTGGCTACCTTTTTGTTTTTCTTTCTTTTTGAATATTCCCATTCCCCAAGGTTGGTTCACACATACTGGCATTATCAGCATATTACACCAGATCCGGAGGCCCTCCACCTCCTCCTCCTCCAAGTAATCCGAAAAGAAATGGAAAATCTAAGATGGACGACATGAGTGGTGTCAGGAAAGACAACGCTACACATGCTGAGAACGTGGAAACTTCCAATGGTCGGAGTACTCCGGCACCAAATGGTTTGGTTTTACGGCTAGAACAAAAATACTTGAATTGCAAGGGGAGATTGAGCAGGTCCGCAACTTGGCAAACCTCTCCCTCACCCTACACGTCCTATATATCAACCAACCAAACACCCAAAACCCAGTACCTCCTGAAAACACACCAAACCAACGTCCACAACATCCTCCCGCACCCCACCAATATGCAACACCTCCCCAAAATCCTAATCTTTTACCCATACCTACACCCCCTCAACACCAGTATCTCCCGACTCAATATCCGCAAACCACTTATCACACTCCTCAGAATACCCACAGCCTATCCCCGATCCTCAAAATTCAATCAATGATCACCACTACATCCAAACCACCGGCATTCATCAAAACAATCCCATATATGTGGAAACCCTACCACCGCTCCACTCAATCAATCTCATATACACCAGAATCTGCCAAGAAGGACCTACTCATGAAAAACATGGCAGATAAGCTCAAGAGCTCACAAGCCGAGTCCAGGGTTTTGAAGGAGGTAAAGGAATTGAAGGTCTGAATTATGACGACATGTGTATTCAGCTAGATGTGGAACTGCCGGAGGGTTACAAACCTCCTAAGTTTGAAATGTTTGATGGAACGGGCGACCCAAAGGTACATTTGAGAACCTACTGTGACAAGCTAGTAGGGGTTGGAAAGGACGAAAGATTCTCATGAAGTTGTTCATGAGAAGCCTCATTGGAGACACCCTATCTTGGTACATAAGTCAAAATCCCAATAAATAGGCTAATTGGGTAAGCATGGCATCAGACTTCATGGATAGATTCAGATTCAATACAGAAAATGCAGTGGATGTCTTCTACATACAGAATCTCAAGAAGAAGCCAACATATACTTTCCGCGAGTATGCTACTCGGTGGAGGTCAGAAGCAGCAAAGGTCAGGTCGGCATTAGAAGAAGAGCATATGAAAAAATTGTTTTTTATAGCTCAAGATACACAATATTATGAGAGTTTAATGGTCATTGAGAATCACAAGTTCTCTGACATCATCAAGCTCGGAGAAAGGATTGAAGAAGGTATCAAAATCAGAATGGTAACAAATTTTGAGGCACTGCAGACCACGGACAAAGCATTACAATCGGGAGGTGTTCATACCCAATTTTTTCCTATAATATATTTTCAAATACATATATACCTTCAAAACTATGCATTTGCATCAATTGACATTTTTCCATAATTTCTACATTTTTAGGGATTTTAATTAATTTATCCCAATATTTTATTTACATAAATAATTACAAATTGCATCACAAATGAATTTATAACATTTCATGGTTTAATTTTGCTGTATATATTCATATTAATCTTAAATTATTGCACAAATAGCCACATTTACATTTTTTGGTTACAATTGCAATAACTTTGCAATTATAGCCCATGCATGCATTATTATATTATTTTATCAGAAAATAGATCATCGTATTTTTAAAATATTGAGTAATTATTTTAAAGAATTTCTATGCATGAAAATTATTTTTTTAATAATCTATTAATTATTTTATAAAATATTTTATATCAATTGTTTGGGTATTTAACAAATAGCCTTTTATTTTTCAGACCTGACCTCTTTAAAGCCAGCCCAAAATCCCTTAATATTAACCCAAAAGGTTAGCCCAAACCCCTTAGGCCCAATCTGCATACCCCGACCCAATAGCCCCGTTCAATCGTGGTCGTTGATCATTTTTTATCAACGGTCCACGATGACCCTTACCTTAATTAACCCCTAACTCACCCAAAACCTCTTCATTCTTTTCAGACCGCCATCATCATCTCCTCTCATCTCTGAATTCTCTCTCAACCTAACCCTAACCCTAATCGCCATCATCGGCGAAGACCACCCTTCTATGGTGCTCCTGTGCATTCTCCGACCACCCCTGGTCTCCTACACTCCATGGCTCTTCGATTTAATGGGTCCTTGAGAAGATCTCAAGGAAAAGAAACTGGTTCCGGTTTGAAACTTGCCTATCTCAGGCCATTTCTCGTTTGTAAGTAAGGATTTCTCCTTGTTTTATTTACGAATCCATGGGTCTTTTGACCGATTCTCTTTACTTCTGCTATTTTCTGAAAATCCTTGTTCGATATTGTCGATTCTTCTCAGATATTTATAGATCTGATATGATTGAGTATTATTAAGTGTTTTCCTCAAAAAAATCTCTTGTTTTAATTAATTATTATCGATTTTTATCACTCTTTCTAAACTAGGGTTCATCTCAAACTGTTCTTCGAGGATTTTTCTAAACTTCTCAATGTTTAATTAATTGTTCCTTCATCATCTTGACTACTTTTCGCATGAATATTCAAACCCTAGTCGATTCTGTTATATACTGATTTCTTCAAATTTGTTTCGATACTTTGGGTATTTCTGTGATACCAGTTGCATTAGTTTACTCCATTTTTTGGACTTAAATGTTTACCCTGTTAAAACCCAGTATTCTTTGGGGGTTTTCCCTAATTGATCTCTGTTTTAGGGTTCGAACCAGCTTTTCTTATTAAACCCGATATTTCTGTGAAGTTTTACTCATTTACTTTCTATTTATGGAACCTGAGTGATTATTTTGGTAAAATCAGTATTCTTTTGAAGATTCTTACTGATTATTTCATATTATTTTTCCATGTTAAAATCTATGTGCACGGATCTTATTTGTTTCCTTACTTGTAACTTTAGTTGGTCAACACTTGCCTTAATTAGTCGTCCGTATGATTTTGGGATTTTTACTGATTCCCTATTTGGCATGATTTGGATTCCTTGCCTTAATTAGCTCCCCTGTTGTGACCGTTAATTGATTATCCCAAATTAAGGGGTCAATTTTGGACTCCCTTATGTGAATTGATCCTGTGATTATTTGACTGCCCTTACTTGACTGACTTCTGATTCTCTTTACCTTATTTGTTCTACCTCCTAAGTACTATATATACACTCTTATTTTACCTCTAAAACATGAACAATAGTTCAAAAATATACACACACACACAAACTTTTTCTCATCTCTCTCTCTACTACTTGTGCTCATTGCTTGTCTAGCCGGCTGAAAGCCAAGGCTAGACTGTGGAATTCTACCTACTTTACTTTCTGTTTTGCTTCCTTAACTAGTATGTTTCTGCTCCTAATGCAATTCCTTCTAATATGAAGTTTAAACCTATGTGCTCTTTGTTGCTCCATAGCTGTTAAATCCATGTCTCTTTCTGTACTAGTTTAATTGCTTATGTACTTAATTCTATGTTCTTTCATGTTTGCTGCTTTGATCAATATGCTTAAGTTTCACCCTCTCTTGTTCATTGTTTTAATCAGCATGTCCCTTCTGCTTAAGTATTCAATATGGTCTTAAAACAGTCTGTTTACTTTGTATCTTCCCTGTCCTGTAACCCCAACTAGTATGACTACTTTGTGTGATTGAATTTCAGTGGCTCTTTCTGTATTACTCAACATGACTACCTCTGTATCCAGACCTATGTCTCACTGTGTTTAACCAACATTTTTATCGCAGTGCTTAAATCATGTGCCTTCTTGTCTCTTGTCTTAAGTAGCATGCTTATCCTATCACTAAGTATGATTGTAAGATTTGAGTGATTCATGTTTAGACCTTAAATCAGTATGCCCTAGTTAATTCCTGCCTGCTATGTGCCCCTATTAACTAGCATGGCTGCTTTCACCCTTCTTCTTATGTGCTTCTGTTTCAAACGTCATGTGTTCCCAACCCCATGCTCCCTTTTGTGTAACTGTTTGTTCACCTAGAACTAATTAACAAGCTGAAGTTGAATCTGGGCAATGTGATGCTTTGTTACTATGCTGTTGTTTGTTGAACCTTCTTTTACCTCAGAATGTTTTCAACATGTTTTTCACTCCTAATATGTTTTCTAAACTATTGCTACTCCTAAAGTATTTTCATTCCTAAAGATTTTACTTTTATACTATGTTCCTAAAGTTATTCCAACTATGTCAAGCACTCTCACTCCTGCTCTTAGAATACTTAGAATCCTGCCCATCCAGTGTGTGTACTGCCTAGGAATACATGAGATTCCTCCGAACTCTGGCACACTGGAGCTGGCCCTTCCACACTGCACAAAGACTACTTCTTTTAAAAGGATCTTGGTGTGAGCACTGTCCGGGGTCCCTGAGGCCCTTGGGAACTCTGACGCACCAGGAGACTCCTTCTTGGACACTATGAGATATGGTACTTTGGACTTGGTTGAAGCCTGGTTCTCCAGGTTTACTTTGGGCCTATTCAGGCTCCCTATAGCATAGCTCTGTTCATTTTGTAATTCATTTGTTATATGGTCTGTAATAATAATCCTTGTAAACAGATATTGAGGAAAGTAATAAAAAGGGAAGGGATTCTTATAGAATTTTTGTGGGGAAACCGGATAGAAATCATGCCCTTAGGATTATTATGACTATTGCTTGCATTAGAAATCATGTTCTTATGTTTATTTGCTTGCATTAGAAGCCATGCTGTTAGGATTGTTTGGCATATTAAAAAACATGTTATAGGTGCATTATGACAGTTGTTATGAAATTCTGCTTTCTAAATTTCTGCATAATCATGTCCACCTAGGAATTTTGTTACTAAGCTACTACCGTTACTGTATAAAGACATTCATTCTCCTATGTGCATTAGAAACCATGCTTTAGGACTTCTATTGCATTCGCTTTAATACCACGCCTGCATCGTGTAAAATCAACAACTATCCTGTCTATAAGAGTGTTTAAAAGCAATCCCAACACCTAGATATCATGTTATAGAGATAAATGTGTATAATACTAGTTCTGTAATATTTAGCACCTAGACAACATGCCTATAGGACATAACGAACTCAACTGTTTGTTTAGAATCACTTGTTAGTGCTAAGACTCTGATAATAATTAGATATCATGTTTATAGGACATCCCAGATTTACCCCTAAGCAAGCATGTAGGGTAATTAACTCTTATAAAATGGTAAAACTGTGCTTTGTTTAATTATTTGTGAACTACGCAGATTCAACAAGCCCTAAAATCAGTAGGCAAACTAATTAGGTCTCCACTGCCTCGCTTTAATAGCTATTGCATACAATCTGTTTTCATGCTCACATATATATCCTGTTTTAGGACTTTGAAATGTCTAAAATCCTGCTGTTTGAGACGTGCTATTGTCTGCATACTTGAGGAGGTAAAAGTGAGCCTTTAATCGTTCCTTATGTGAATGTCCTATTTGTTCTTGCTTGTCACTTAGATTTTGTCCTTTTAAGCGCTTTAGGAGAGTCTAGAACCACCTTAATTAGAGGTATTAAACACCTCCAGGGCCATAAGAAAAGGGACGGGTAATGCACGCCTAGAGCACGTTTAATTAGAATCACTTATGTAACCGCCAAGCGGAGGGTAATTGGGTAGTAAAGGATATGATTCCCTGTGCGTTAATACTACGTGTAATCCCTCTATTTGAGAAAGGTTTACCGAGTATTGCACAGATGTGAGGCTAATAAACCTAGGACCCATTTATTCCCATGTCTTTTTTTTATATTCCATATGTGTGCTTAAACTGCTTTATTTGCTTAATGACTAATTCACCAAAAATGAGTTTGGCCGGGACCCACCATTATGGACCTCGAGGGGTGCCTAACACCTTCCTCTCGAGGAAATTTCAAGCCCTTACCCAATCTTTGGTAATGTAGACTGGTTTCATGAGTTACTTGCATTAGGTGCCCTAATGCATCTTAAATCCGCTAGGTGGTGACTCTTCAATTTCCATACCCCTGGGAAAGGAGTTGTCGAATGTTGAAACCCCGATTTCGCGAGAAAAAGGGGGGCGCGGCAGCATGGCGACTCTTTTGGGGATTTTAGGCTTTTACCATAATAAACTTTCTTTTTGTAAATTAGTCATAAGCATGCTTCTTTTGTTAATACGTGCGCACCCTTTCCCTTTCTCCTTATGTGAATTAATTACCCGTTTTGAGCATTTATGATTTCCTTTACTGCATAAATTGACTTATTTCTTTGTTTTCCTTTCTTAAACGTCTTTCAATTATTAAATACTGCATTTATTATTTTCCTAACATGAAAATACATGACAACATGCTATTTACTGTTGCATAAATCATGCTCAACATCATATTCCACTCGTGCGTAATCAATACTAGTCGATCATCGCTTGATGAGTGGTTGCGCTCTTCCTATATATCACCCTTTAAATTCGGAAAGGCTTATTTGCGGTAAAACTAGTCGATCAGCGGTGCAATCGACGGTTCCGTACCTTTCCCCTTCAAGTTGTCCGCTTGAGGATACCATTCTAGACACCCATAGCAACCTTACTCTAATTATAACTGTACATGCATCATGGTCAAACCTAGTCGAGTTAGTAGGTTGTCCACATAATAACCCTTTAAGACAAACCTTATCCAAAAGTCCACTGGGGTTTCCATAATCCCAACGGACGCAACCACGTTTTGTGCATTAATTTTGGAGAACTAAATGCCAATATGCTAATCATGGATATATAAATAGTCGAATCTGGAGGGGGAAAGGGCCTAACCTTATTTGTTTTGCAGAAAATAAGGCACGAGGTCCCCAGGTTCGACATGGTCCAAAATATACCACCACTGCTACTAGACTGGTGGGAAGATATTTCCTCAAGTGACAAAAAACATGTGAAGAAGGTCCTAGGAAATTTGCCTTGTCTGTTAGACATCCAGCCAAATAACATGCTGATAGAAGCTGCAACCATGTTCTAGGATCGTGAAAAATCAGTATTTCGCTCCGGGGATATAGAAATGACCCCGCTCCTAGAAGAAATCGGGGGATTTTATTAGTACTAGAAAATCGCACTGGTTGGGGATTTCTAAAAATGATAGGTCTGAAAAATAACGCCGATTTGGAGTGCTTAAAGAAATCTTATATACCATTTGACTACTTGTATGAGAGATACGGTCATAGCAAGTCCTACCGTATTTTCCATGATATTTTTTCATCACTTCCTTGGGACATATTCATCGCAGAGTTTTCGTGTTCATTGTTTGCTTCTTGGGCATGATAGTGTTCCCAACGAAAAGGGAAAGAATTCACACTAGATTGTCTATGGTCACCAAGACCCTAATGGAAGGAATCGAGGGACAGACATACACCATAGTCCCTATGATTATAGATGATATCTATCGGGCTTTGGACCACTGCCAGAAAGGGTCCAAACATTTTGAGGGCTGCAATTTGCTGTTGCAGTTATGGTTAATGGAGCATCTCCAAAAGGGTCAATATCGCCAGGAGTTTCCACGAAGGGCGTGGAATGACCATATTGCCTTCCATCACCCTAAACAGATGACTTATATTCCGGACAGGCTTGCTCAACCAGAGAGTGCTAAGGAATGGGTGGAGTTCTTTGACAATTTGACTGAGGATTAGGTTCAGTGGATGTTTGAATGGTTCCCTACTGACGAGTTCATCATAAGGTCAAGGGACGCTCCTCACTTAGTATTGATTGGGTTAAGGGGAATATACCCGTATGTTCCCATCAGGGTTATGGGGCAGGCAGGCAAGAAGCAGATCATACCGCGGGTCGCAAAGATAAGTCATTTCTGGGCAGATTTTTAGGATGACGACATCCCTTACAAGTGTCAAGCTCAACATATGTGGCACTATTGTGGGAAAAGACACCATCGAGCCAGACAGGTATCATGCGAGACTTGCACCCTTTTACCCGGCATGGTTGGAGGACAACTTAGCTGGGAAAGTTGAGCCAGGAATTGGTCGGGGAAACAAGGTCATAGACGAAGAGGCAGAAACCCAAGTAAAGTAAAACAAGTTGCGCAAGATGATTCATGACTCCGAGGCCAAACATCAGGAGATACACGAGACAGACAAGCGATTAATCAAGGAGTGGAGGGAAATGGCTATCACCTCCAATGAAAGGGTAGAATATTTGGAACAGGGTTTGATGGAGCTAGAAGGAAATATAAGAAAGAGGGTTTCTGACAGCCAGAATGCTGAAGGAAGCGAGGGAGGACATCTAGCAAGAGTATACTTGTTGTTAGGCATGCACGAATTAGGGGACCTGATTGATGGAGTCTGAAAGATCGAGCCTAGGGAAGGTCCTTCTGGTACCAAGTAGATTAGATTTATTTACTTCTCCAAATGTAATAAGTCCAAGTGCCAGTAGTGACTTATATTTTATTATCCTAGTGTCGTTTTGGGATTCATCTGTTTTTTTATATTAATGAAATGAGGCATTTATTGACATCTAAGTTCTCCAAAACAACTTGTCGCTAGGCCTAACTCGGGCACAACGAGGCTCCCAAAATAGGACACGAATTTACATTCCGCAATATGTGTTTAAACACCGCAAATACTATTTTCAAAACTCTCACTGACTTGGCTACCTTTTGTTTTTCTTTCTTTTTTTTGATTATTCCCATTCCCCAAAGGTTGGTTCGCGCATACTGGCATCATCAGTTTATCACAAAGATCCAGGGGCCCTCCACCTTCTCCTCCTCCTAGTCCACCAAAAGGCAAAGGGAAAGCAAAGATGGATGATTTGAACGGCACCAGAAAAGACAACAACACACATGTTGAACATGCAGAAGCTTCTGATGGCCAAGGTACTCAGGACCCAAAGGATGTGGTATCACAACTTAAGCAGAAAATACTAGAACTCTAGGGTGAGCTCGAGCAGGTCCAGAGCTTAGCAAATCTATCCCTCACACTCAATATCCCAGATGTCAATCATTCAAACACTCAGAACCATGCACCACCACAAAACACACCCAACAAGCGCCTACACAATCCCCCTGCACCTCACCATTACACAACCCCACCACAGAATCCAACTATCCCTCCACAATATCATCAAAACACCTAAGATACTCCACAAAATACCCCACAAATTATTCCCGAACCCAAGAACTCCACCAATGATCATCATTATACCCAAACTCTCGGGCACACAAACCACCCCATATATGTGGAAACTCTACCTTACTCCACTCAGCCGTATACACTAGAATCCACTAAGAAGGACCTGCTCATTAAGAACCCGGCTGAAGAGCTCAAGAAGTTGACAAGTCGGGTTCAAGACGTCGAATGAGGCAAAGGGATAGAAGGTCTGAATTATATAGACCTATGCATACAGCCAAATGTAGAACTGCCGTAAAGTTACAAGCCTCCCAAGTTCGAAATGTTTGATGAAACAGGTGATCCCAAGGTTCATCTGAGGACTTATTGTGACAAGCTTGTAGGGGTCAGAAAGGATGAAAAGTTTCGAATGAAGCTTTTCATGAGGAGTCTTACAGGAGATGCTTTATCCTGGTACATCAACCAGGATCATACGAAGTGGGCCAACTGGGTGAATATGGCATCTGACTTCATGGACAGATTCAGGTTTAACACAGAAAATGCGCTGGATGTCTTCTACATTCAAAACTTAAAGAAGAAGCCCACTGAGACCTTCCGCGAGTATGCCACTCGTTGGAGGTTAGAAGCAGCCAAAGGCAGGCCGACATTGGATGAGGAACAGATGAACAAGTTCTTTGTCAGAGCACAGGATCCGCAGTACTATGAATGATTGATGGTTATTGAGAACCATAAATTCTCCGATATTATCAAACTCGGAGAAAGGATTGAAAAGGGAATTAAAAGAGGTATGGTGAAAAACCTTGAGGCATTGCAGGCCACAAACAAAGCGTTGCAGTCAGGGGGTATATCGAAGAAGAAACATGCAGGAACAGTAATGGTCGCCCAAGGACCCAAAACTCCACTTGTATATCAAACCTCCCCACTTACATACCAAGCACTCCACCCACATATCAACCATCACCTTTCAGATATTACCAATCAGCCACTGCTTATCACACATATAATTCCCAACCCTCTCACTTTCAATCACCTTCAACTCGTCCAAACTACCCAAGACCTCGGCCTAACTTTGACCGCAGACCACCTAAACAATACACTGCCATTGCCGAACCCATTGACCAGCTGTATGAAAGGTTGAAGGCTGCTGGTTACATCACTCATATCCCTGCTGTGACTATGGAGAATCCATCCCAATGGGTCAACCCAAACAAGACTTGTGCATATCATTTTGGCACGAAAGGGAACACCATTGACGAATGCTGAACACTAAAGGATAAGATCCAGACCTTGATTGATAATAAGGTCATTCATTCCAAATAAGCTACACCCAATGTCCACAACAACCCCCTCCCAGATCATAGGGGTGAAGGTATCAATGTGATATAGACCGATGAGGAATGGGATCCCGAGGGATCAATTGGACTTATCAAAGAGGGTGACAGTCCTATGAAACCCGCAATCATGCTCAATCCTATTATAGTACAAATACAGCCGCAAGTAGAGGTTGAATAGCTGCATCAGTTCCATTTGAATTTGAGATAGCACCCCCCGCAGCTGTGCATGTTCCATTCGAAGTGGAAGTAACCACGCCTTTCACAGTGACAGTGTCAACCACACCACCCTTCAGTTCCAATGTTGTACCTTGGGATTATGTGGCTGAGGCTAGAAGAAAGGGAAAGTCAAAGATAGAAGAATCCGGCGCTGCACAAGGAATGGCCAGAACGGGAAGGGTTTATACACCTGAACACTTAGGAGAAACCAGTAAGTAAGCTTCTAACAAACCGCCCGATATTGAGACTGGTCCAGATGGCCTCTGGAGGAAGGTACGTGCAAGGGAGTACTCTGTCATTGATCATCTGAACAAGACTCTCGCTCAGATATTTATCATGTCGTTGCTGCAAAATTCTGAGGCACACATGAATGCTCTAATAAAGGTGTTGAGTGAATCATATGTACCCAACGACATCACTGGTTGAGAAATGGCCAATATGGTGGGGCAGGTTCTAGAAAGCCATAAAATCACCTTCCACGATGACGAGCTGCCGCATGAAGGGTTGAATCACAACAGGGCACTGCACATCACAGTGCAATGCGAAGATAAGTTTATCGCCAGAGTTTTGATTGATGGAGGATCCAGCCTCAACATTTTCCCATTGACAATGTTGAAGAGGTTGGGTAAAGGCCTACATGAGATACGAGAGGGAACTATGAATGTGAAAGCATTCGACGGGTCTCAGAGAGCTACCATTGGAGAAACTAATCTCTGCCTGCAGATGAGCCCTACATGGTTTGATGTTGAGTTTCATGTACTGGATATATCCGCCTCTTACAATCTGTTGTTGGGACGACCATGGATACACGCCGTTGGGGCTGTAGCATCTACTTTACATCAGGTCGTGAAGTTCGAATGGAACCACCAGGAAATAATTATCCATGGAGATGGGAGCAACCCCATTTACACTAGTCAGACTATCCTGGTGATTAAAAACAAGAGAAGGTTAGATGGAGAAACCTACCATCGTATTGAGTGGGTCAACGCGACTGAGAAAGATAAGTGGTAGAGTAGCAAGATAGAAAGCATGCTAGCATGGAGGGGATATGAGCTCGGCAAGGGGCTTGGTAAGAATCTTTCGGGCATCTCCAAACCAATACAGCCAAAGCACCATGGTACCACTTTTGGTTTGGGATACCAATACACCTGGAAAGAATACCAAGATTAGTCATCACCCGTGGCATGGTCCATACTATCCACTTGAGCAGCCTGTCCCACACCTGAATCAAACCTTCCAGCAAGCCGATATTATACGGGGATCAGAGGAAGAAGAAGCATTAGCGGCATTGAGGAGTTTGTTCTTGGAAGACGATGACATGGACTGTTGTGTAATTGTCGAGGAGGAGGAGGAGGAAGGACCTACCATCCAAGTTGTGGAGAGAGGAGCATTCCTCAAGAACTGTACTGTTAGACCATCAAGGGACCGACGAGTCCCGAGGTAGCAAGGCTGAATGGCATTGTTTATGTTTTAAAAAAAAATGATTTCCGCTTTTGCGTTTTTCTTTTGTCTTAAATAATATTTTTCAAGGTTCCAAAAATGTTATTTGAGTTATTGAAAATCATTTTTTTAAACATTTTTTGGCTTGATATTTTATTATCACTTTTTTTTCTTTCATATCTTTATCCCTACAGCATTGATATTTCTTATCTTGATAAACCGACGACTGTGACATGTAATGAGACAACACAACAAAAGGACAGTGATTTAGAAGAATAAGAGGATGTAATACCTGAGGAGATTGTCAGAGAAGTAGAGGATTTTGGAATAAGCCCAAGTCCAACCTGGACGAAACTGAGATAGTCAACTTGGGAGATTATGAAACCGTCAAGGAAACCCGCATAAGCATCCATTTGTCACCGTAAGAGAAAGAGGAATACACTCGGTTCCTGAATGAATACAAAGGGAAATTCTCTCCCAAATAGAAAGGTCCTTACATGGTTCACAGAGTATTGACAGGAGGAGCGCTCATACTCGCAGAAATGGACGAAGAAACAAAGCCTATCAATTTAGATGCAGTCAAAAGATACTGTGTGTAAACCATTTATGCTTCTTCACATGATGTAAATTGAACTACGCTCGACCTGATTCCCGTTTAAGAGGGGATACGTAGGCATCCATGTGGGTTCGGTCACAATTCAATAAAATTTCCACTTTCCCCATCATCAAAAATTGGGGCAGAATTTTAAGTAGGACCCTCAAAATGCCGAAGCAAGTTCAGCGATCGCAGCATATACATCAGTCAGAAATGTTTGTCCGTCTAAATGGGGTAGAATTTTGAGGAGGACCCTCAAAATTCTACGGCAAGAGAAGTCGCAATGTCTCGGATCGTGTCACAGTCACTGGTTCATCTAACCAATTTTCTAAAAACATATCTTTTACTATGACTTTGAAAACTACGCATGCTTGCTTTTGAAATAACTCTGTTTAGCAAACTCTACCCCAATGATTTAAACAGGATCTTCAGACCGAGCAAAGCAAGTCAAACAAGCTGACGGAGGCACGAACCGATTTAGCAAGTCCTAAAATCAGTAGTCAAACTAATTAGGTCTTCACTACCTCGCTTTAATAAATATTGCATACAGTCTGTTTTCATGCTCACATAGCTATATTGTTTTAGGACTTTGAAATGTCTGAAGTCCTGCTGTTTGAGACGTGCTATTGTCTGCATACTTGAGGAGGTAAAAGTGAGCCTTTAATTGTTCCTTATGTGAATGTCCTATTTGTTCTTGCTTGTCGCTTAGATTTTCTCCTTTTAAGCACTTTAGGAGAGTCTAGAACCACCTTAACTAGAGGTCTTAAACACCTCTAGGGCCATAAAAAAGGGATGGGTAATGCACGCCTAGAGCATGTTTAATTAGAATCGCTTATGTAACCGCAGGGTAATTGAGTAGTAAATGATATGATGCCATGTGCGCTAATGCTAGGTGTAACCCCTCTAGTTGATGAAGGTTTACCGAGAATTGCATAGATGTGATCCTATAGGCTAATAAACCTAGGGCCCATTTATTCCCATGTCTCTTTTTTATATTCCATATGTGTGCTTAAACTGCTCTATTTACTTAATGAATAATTCACCAAAAATGAGTTTGGCCAAGACCCACCGTTGTGGACCTCGAGGGGTGCCTAACACCTTCCCCTTGAGGCATGTTCAAGCCCTTACTCAATCTTTGGTAATGTAGACTGGTTTCATGAGTTACTTGCATTAGGTGCCCTAATGCACCTTCAATCCATTAGGTGGCGACTCTTCAATTTCCATACCCCTTTTCCCAAAAGGAAAGGAGTTGTCGAATGTCAAAACCCCGCTTTCGCGAGAAAAAAGAGGGCGCGACAGGAGGCATATCAAAGAAGAAAGTAGGGACAGTAATGGTAGCCCAAGGTCCAAAATCTCCATTCATATACCAAACACCTCCACCCACATACCAACCTTCACCTCCCAGATATCCTCAACCGGCCACCGTCTACCACATTTATAACACCCAACCAGCCTACTATCATTCACCTCCAGCTCATCTAAACTATAAAAAACCCAGGCACAATTTTGATCGTAAACCACCCAGACAATACACCCCTATTGTTGAACCTATCGACCAGTTATACGAAAGATTGAAGGCTGCCGGATATGTCACCTTTTCCCGTTGTGGCTATGGAAAACTCATCCCAATGGGTCAACCCAAACAAGACATGTGCATATTATTCTGGCATGAAGGGACATATCATTGATGAATGCCACACTTTGAAGGATAAGATCCAGACGTTGATTGATACCAAGGTCATACAGGCCAAGAAATTCGCACCCAATGTCCGCAACAATGCCCTCCCAGATCATAGGGGAGAAGGAGTCAATGTGATAGAAACTGATGAAGAATGGGATCCCAAGGGATCAATCGGGCTTATTCAGGAAGGTGGTGACCCTAAGAAACATGCAGTCACACTCAATCCCATTGTGGTATAGGTACAACCACCAATTGAAGTTGAGGTAGCCGCATCGGCTCCCTTTGAAGTAGAAGTGACACCACATGCAACTACACCTGCTCCATTTGAGGTAGAAGTAACCACACCTTTCACTGCGACGGTGGCATCCACATCACCCTTCAATTCCAATATCGTACCTTGGTATTATGTTGCCGAAGCTAGGAGAAAAAGGAAAGCAAAGATGGAAGAGTCCGGTGCTACACAAGGAATGACTAGAACGGTAAGAATATACACACCTGAAAATTTGGGAGGGACAAGTAAGGAAGCTGCCACCAAAAAACCCATCATTGAAACTGGTCCGGATGATCTCTAGAGGAAAGTACAGGAAAGGGAGTACTCTATTGTTGATCATCTGAACAAAACTCCAGCCCAGATATCCATCTTGTCACTGCTGTAAAATTTTGAGGCGCATAGGAATGCTATGATGAAGGTGTTGAACGAAGCATATGTACCCAACAATATTACCAGCGGAGAAATGGCCAACATGGTGGGGCAAATGCCGGAGAGCCATAAAATCACTTTCCACAAAGATGAGTTTCCACCTGAAGGATTGAGCCATAACAGGGCCCTGTACATCACAGTGCAATGTGAAGATAAGTTCATCGTCAGAGTTCTGATAGATGGAGGGTCTAGCCTCAACATCTGTCCGCTGACAACTCTAAAGAAGTTGGGCAAGGGTCTACATGAAATACGAGCAGGATCTATGAATGTGAAGGTGTTCGATGGGTCACAAAGAAAGACAATTGGAGAAACTAATATATGTTTGCAGATGGGTCCTACCTGGTTCGATGTTGAATTTCATGTGCTAGACATATCCGCCTCCTACAATCTGTTGTTGGGATGACCTTGGATACATGCCGCTGGGGCTGTTGCATTTACTTTGCACCAGGCTGTGAAATTTGAATGGAACCATCAAGAAGTGATCATCCATGGAGATGGAAGTAACCCCATTTACACCAATCAGACTGTTCCGGTAGTGGAGAATGGAAGGAAGTTAGGTGGAGAAACTTACCATCGCATCGAGCGTGTTAACGCAATCGAGAAGGATAAGTGGTGGAGTAGCAAAATAGAAAGCATATTGGCATGGAGAGGGTATGAACCTAGTAAGGGTCTTGGAAAGAATCTCCAAGGAATCGCCAAACCAATACAGTTGAAACATCATGGTACAACCTTTGGGCTCGGATATCAGTACACCTGGAACGAGTATCGGAATTGGTCGCCACCATGGTGTGGTCCTTATTACCCTCTCTAGCAGCCAGTGCCGCATCTGAGTCAGACCTTTCAGCAGGCCGATACAATATGGGGATCCGAGGAGGAAGAAGCTTTGGCTGCAGTGAGGAATTTGTTTTTAGAAGATGATGATATGGATTGCTGTGTGATGGTCGAGGAGGAGGAAGAAGAAGGACTTACTATTCAGACATTGTAGAAGGGAGCATTTCTCAAGAACTGGACCGCTATACCATCAAGGGCCCGACGAGTCCCGGGGTAGCAAGGTTGCTAGCATCATTTATATTTGGAAAAACAATTTATTCTTGAGCATTTTGTTTTAAATAACATTTTCAATGTTCCATTTCGAAAAACATTATTTGAGTTATTGAAATCACTTTGTTTGACATTTTTATATTTACCAACGGCTTGATGTTTTATTATTACTATTTTCTTTCATATATTTCTCTCTACAGAATTACTATTTCTTATCTTGATGAACCAACGACTGTGATATGTAATGAGACAACGCAACACAAGGAAAGTGACTCGGAAGAAATAGAAGAAGAAGTTATGATACCCGAGGAAATTGTCAGAGAAGTTCAGAATTTCGAGAACAAGCCCAAGTCCAACCTGGAAGAAACCGAGATAGTCAATTTGGGAGATTCTAAAACCATCAAAGAAACTCGCATAAGCATCCACTTGTCACCGTCAGAGAAGGAAGAGTACACTCGTTTCCTGAAAGAATATGAGGATATTTTTGGATGGTCATACAACGATATGACAGGGTTGAGCACATCCATAGTAGCTCACAAGCTACCTACAAATCCAATGTGTCCGCTAGTGAATCAGAAACTCAGAAAGTTCAAACCGAACATGAGCCTAAAAATCAATGAGGAAGTCACCAAGCAGATCAAAGCCAAGATCCTCGGGGTAGTTGAGTACCCAACCTGGTTAGCCAACATTGTACTAGTTCCAAAGAAAGATGGAAAAGTCAGGGTGTGTGTCGACTATCGGGATCTAAATAGAGCAAGTCCCAAGGATGATTTCCCACTACCAAATATACCCATCCTGATCAACAATTACGCCAAGCATGAACTCCAATTCTTTGTAGATTTCTTCACAAGTTATCATCAGATTTGAATGGACGACGAAGACATAGAGAAAACAACTTTCATTACACCATGGGGGGTGTATTGCTACAAATGATGCCATTCGGTCTGATGAATGCTGGGTCCACCTACATGAGGGCCATGACAACTATCTTCCATGATATGATACATAAGGAAATAGAGGTGTATGTTGATGACATCATCATCAAATCCAAGAAGGTCACAAATCACATAGAAGATTTGACGAAGTTCTTTGACCGGATGCAGAAGTATAATCTAAAACTAAATCCCACAAAGTGTGCATTCGGGGTTCCTACCGGAAAATTGTTGGGATTCATCGTCAGTCACCGAGGAATAGAGTTGGACCCGTCAAAGGTTAAAGCCATCTAGGAACTACCACCACCAAAGAACAAGAAGGATGTGATGAGTTTCTTGGGACGCCTCAATTACATCAGTCATTTCATAGCACAGTCTACAATGATATGTGAATCGATTTTCAAAATGTTGAAGAAGGCTGCCGCAACCAGTTGGACCGAGGATTGTCAAAAGGCTTTTGACAAAATTAAGGAATATTTGTCGACACCACCAGTCTTAGTCCTGCCAGATCCTGGTAGACCACTACTACTCTACCTTGCAGTGTTATATGGAACTTTCGGTTGTGTTTTGGGACAGCATGATGAGACGGGAAGAAAGGAGCAGGACATATATTACTTGAGTAAGAAGTTCACACCATATGAAGCACTGTACTCTCTGCTAGAATGCACTTGTTGCGCTCTAACCTGGATAGCTCAGAAGCTAAGGCACTACTTTTGTGCTTATACTACATATCTCATATAAGGGATGGATTCCCTGAAGTACATCTTTCAGAAACCCATACCTACTGGGAAGCTGGCCAAGTGGCAAATATTGCTGAGTGAGTTCGACTTCATCTATGTAACTCAGAAGGCAGTCAAAGGACAAGCCTTGGCAGATCATCTTGCTGAGAATCCTGTAGGAGGAGAATACGAACCCCTAAAAACGTATTTTCCTGATGAAGAGGTATCATTCATAGGAGAGGACATTGTTGAAGCCTACGACGGTTGGAGAATATTTTTTGACGGAGCGGCAAATTTCAAGGGAGTCAGTATCGGAGCCGTCTTGGTATCAAAAATTGGTCAACATTATCCGGTGTCTGCAAAACTCAGGTTCCCATGCACCAACAAAATGGAGAAATATGAAGCCTGCATATTAGGGCTCAACCTGGCCGCTGACATGAATATTCAGGAACTGCGGGTGATCGGTGATTCAGACCTGCTGGTACATCAGGTACAAGGAGAGTGGGCTACCTAGAATACCAAAATACTACTGTATCTATATCATGTACAATAGGTGAAGAGGAGGTTCACAAAGATAGAATTCCGGCATGTCCCCAGAATTCAGAATGAATTTGTAGACGCATTGGCCACCTTGTCATCAATGATACAATATCCAGACAAGAATTTCATCGATCCCATTCCGGTAAGGATGCATAATCAGCCGTCATATTGTGCTCATGTTTAAGAGGAAACGGATGGAAATCCTTGGTTCCGCGACATCAAGGAGTATTTGGAAAAAGGGGAATACCCGGAGCATGCAAACTAAACTCAGAAACGCACACTTCGGAGGTTGTCCAATCACTTCTTCCAAAGCGGAGGAATTCTGTATAGAAGAACTCCCGATCTAGGTCTGTTAAGGTGTGTTGAAGCAAAAGAGGCTTCCAAATTGCTCGAAGAGATATATGTCGGAACCTGCGGCCCACATATGAACGGCTTTGTCTTAGCCAAGAAGATACTCAGGGCCGGATACTTTTGGATGACTATGGAAACATACTACATCTGATATGTCCAAAAATGCCACCAATGCCACATACATGAAGACATGATACGGGTGCCACCAAATGATCTCAATGTAACAAGTGCACCTTGGCCTTTTGCTGCCTGGGGAATGGATGTCATTGGTCCAATCGAACCCACTGCTTCGAACGGGCACATGTTCATTTTAGTGGCCATCGATTACTTTACTAAATGGGTTGAAGTTTCATCATACAAAGTCGTGACCAAGAAAGTCGTCGTAGATATTGTCAGAGATCGGATTGTTTGTCGATTTGGGGTTCCAGAGTCCATCATTACTGACAATGCCGCCAATCTCAACAGTGATCTGATGAAAGCTATGTGTGAAACTTTCAAAATCAAGCACAAGAATTCCACAGCATACAGGCCTCAAATGAACGGAGCCGTAGAGGCCACCAACAAGAACATCGAGAACATACTAAGGAAAATGGTAGAGAATCACAAGCAATAGCACGAGAAATTACCATTTGCCTTTATTGGGATACCGTGCCATAGTCCGTACATCAACTGGGGCAACTCCCTATTTGTTGGTTTATGATACCGATGCCGTCATTCCCGCCGAGGTGGAAATTCCTTCTCTGGGGATCATATAAGAAGCAGAACTCAGCGACACAAAATGGATAAGGAGCCTCTATGAGCAACTAGCCCTCATAGATGGAAAAAGGATGAATGCAGTATGTCATTGTCAGCTTTATCATAATAGAACGTCCAGAGCTTTCAACAAAAGGGTTAAATCAAGATAATTTACACCGGGGCAGCTGGTGCTGAAACGGATCTTTCCTCATCAAGATGAAGCCAAAGGAAAATTTTCACCCAACCGGCAAGGTCCTTACATTGTTCACTAGAGTATTAACAGGAGGAGCACTTATACTCGCAGAAATGGATGGAGAAACTGGCCAAAGCCTATCAATTCAGATGCAGTCAAAAGATACTACGTGTAAACTATTTATGTTTCTTCATATGATGTAAATTGAAGTACACTCGACCTGATTACCGTTTAAGAGGGGATACATAGGTAGCCATGTGGGTTCGGTCACAATTTAATTAAATTTCCATTTTCCCCATAATCAGAAACTGAGGCAGAATTTTGAGGAGGACCCTCAAAATTCCAAAGCAAGTTCAGCCAACAGCAGCATACAAAATAGCCAGAAAGTCACTCAGTTAACTGGGGCAAAATTTTGAGGAGAACCCTCAAAATTCTATGGCAAAGGAAGTCGCAATGTCTCTAATAATGTCACAGTTACTGGTTTACCTAACTAATTTCTAAATTGCATATTATTATGTCTTTGAAAACTATATACGCATGCTTTTGAAAGGAAAATTTACTTTTTAGCCAAATGTTACCCATGGTAACTTGAACAGGACCCTCTGGCAGAGTGGAGCAGATCAACCAAACAAAGACACGAACCAATCTCCGCCGCAAAACTCACAAATTTTTCTTTGGATGCAGGAATAATAAGCATCGGAGCAACAACACAATTGCTATACACAAAACACATTGTCAACTAAGAATATTTCACTCTTACTCTTGCATCTGCACGAGACTAAGCTTTGTCTCAATTCTTGCATGAGGCTAAGCCCTGCCTCCCATTTTGCATAAGGCTAAGCACTGCCTTCCCCTTGCATGAGACTAATCCATGTCTCAATTCCTGCATGAGGCTAAGCCCCGCCTCCTATATGCATAAGGCTAAGCATTGCCTGCTCTCTACATGAGACTAAGCATTGTCTCAATTCTTGTATGAGGCTAAGCCCTGCCTCCCATCTGCATAAGACTAAGCATTGCCTTCTCTCTGCATGAGACTAAGCCCTGTCTCAATTCCTGCATGAGGCTAAGCCCTGCCTCCCATCTGCATAAGGCTAAGCATTGCCTTCTCTTTGCATGAGACTAAGCCCTGTCTCAATCCTGCATGAGGCTAAGCCCTGCCTCTCAATCTGCATAAGGCTAAGCATTTCCTTCTCTCTGTATGAACTAAGCCTTGTCTCAATTCCTGCATGAGGCTAAGCCATGCCTCCCATCTGCATAAGTCTAAGCATTGCCTTCTCTCTGCATGAGACTAAGCCCTGTCTCAATTCCTGAATGAGGCTAAGCCATGCATCCCATCTGCATAAGGCCAAGCATTGCCTTCTCTCTGCATGAGACTAAGCCATGTTTCAATCCTTGCATGAGGCTAAGCACTGCCTCACATTCTGCATAAGGCGAAGCATTGCCTTCCATTTGCATAAGACTAAGCTTTGTCTTCTTATCACCTTTAGCATCATACCTCTGCACCTCATAGGCTGAAATATAGTCAACTTGTCCGAAGGCGTCATAGTCTAAAGGCATCATCCTCATCGCCGGACGACATCATGCCATGGCCTGAGGATCTCTCAAATTTTCACATCATTATTCAAAGGCATCATGGTCCGGAGGCACCATCTTCATGGCCCAAGAACATCAAGTCATGGCCTACGAATATCTTACCATACAATTCATGGCCCAGGCATCATGGTCTAAGGATGTCATCATCACCGTCCAAAGACAATCTTCATAGTCCAAAGGGAATTTGAATCATGTCTAAGTTTACGCAATAATTTATATATATCTACTTGCAGTGTATTTTTGTAAATTTGCAGGTAGTCCAGAGAGTAACTGTTATCCCAACAAGAGCAATCCTGCTCCAGTTCCCATCCACATCCTTCAAAGTATCCCAAACATAACCATTCACCATCTGTTACCCATAACCGTTTCAAACTCCAATTAGCCCTACTTGGAACATTTTGTCCGTTCTTGCAAAAACTCCATTGGTTTACTCCATCATTGGATCCAGAACTACACACTACCTGATTTCTGTAAAATCAGGGATATGTAGGCAGCTCAGAAGCCGGAGTACGGCCTATATTCTTTCAAATCACCCCATTTGGTCAAAATTGGTCATTATTTCTTTACTCGACAACTCTTTCATCCTTTCCGGGTAAAGAGGGGCAGCTGTTGATACCCAATTTTTCCTCATATTTCTCAAAAATACATATATACCTTCAAAATAGTACATGAGGATCATCAAGTATTTTTCGATAATTTTCAATAATTTTAAAAAAGCTTTTAATCAATTTATTCCTGCATTTTATTATATAAGTAATTATTAACTACATCTAAAATAATTTTTATGATGATTTATCATTTAATTTTCATCATCTATATCCCTATTAAGCTTTAAATATTTTTTTATGTATTTATTATAATTGTATTTTTGCACCCTTAGGCTAAAATTGCATATTTTGCAATAATAACTCATATATATGCATAATTACATTATTTATATAAGAAAATAACTTTTTATATTTTTATAATATTAATTAATTATTTTAAATCATTTTTCATGCACAAGTGATATTTTTTATATTATTAATTATTTATTAAATTGGGTATTTAAAATATAGCCCCTAAAAACCCAATTTCGGACTTATACACTACCCAATTACGTCAGCCCAATAGACCAGCCCGATACCTCAATACCCAATACCCAAATACCCATTAACCCAGACATATACTAATAATAGGCTAAATTCACATAGTTTAGCGTACATTTAGACTCTAACTTAATGATGCTTCACGGTCTTAAGTGTGTTAAATGATGATAAATTGGCTCTAATGGTGATTTTTGTGTTTCACAGGAGTACAATAAGCTATTGAGGACTTACGACAGTGATCCGGGCGAATTTGAAGAATAACAGGCCATGGGGTAATTTCGGGGTGATTTGACGGCTAGTTCAGTTTAACGAGGCAGTGAAGAACCCCATCAGCGCGGGCTGTAGCGCGACCTTAGCACGCCCGCTCTAGTCCAGCTTTCCGGAGGCAGTGTATAACCCAACTAGCACGGGCATTAGCGCGGGTGCGCTAGTCCAGACGCGGAAAATAGAAGCTGGAGGGTGTTTTTGGAAGTTCAAGGCCAATCCACACAAACTATAAAAGGTTCAATTCGCCCAAGAAAATATTTTTATCAAGGTTTAGAGTTGAGAACAAGAAAATCAAGGACAAGAGGCAAGGAGGCAATTGGGAATCAATCCATATGTCCTTCTTTTGTGCTTTTACCTTTGCTTATGAATTCTTTTGTAGTTTTTATCATTATTATGAGTAGCTAACTTTTCTAATATAAGGTTTTGGTGGAACCCATTGGGGGATGACTTTATTGTGATATTAATATAGTTTTGGTTGGTTGTTAATCTCTATTTGTTCAACTGCGTTCTTGTCTAGTTGATTGAAGGGCCCTCAATTAGCTGTGCCTATTTATTATGCATCTACTTGAGAGAGCGTGCATATTTAGGTAGTTGTTTGAACAACACCACTCCCAGAGTATAGGCGAGNTTTATGGTAGCTGGAGTGTTCATGATTGATAGAGGCAGCTAAATCAAAACTATAGGAAGTATACAAGAAGGAAGTTCACCAACGGGGGAAACCATAACCTTATACCTTTAATCCAATTGTTTACATTTTATTGTTAGTAAATCTTAAGTTTATTATTTTTGTTCAGCTGTAGTAGTAGAAACAACACAAAGTGATATACACAACGTTTGAGAAAGTTGACTATTGAGAATCTAGTAATCTAAAGACGATATTTGATACGTTAATTCCCTGTGGGGTTCGACTCTGGGCAAAATACCCGGATTATATTTGCAACGCCCGCTTAGTCTTTTAATAGACATAGTTGAGCGTGATCAAATTTTGGCATCGTTGCCGGGGAGTTAACGGTATTATCAAGTGTAGTTGAAGGAAAATTCTTAAGTATAGTCGATTTTCTTTGATTTTATACATATATTGAATTTCTAACGTTTGTTAAACCGGTGGTACATGTGCATGCCTAGAAACTCTTCGAGAACTGGTAACGTATTTGAAGCATTGCCAGGCCCCGAAAAGGTTTTCAAGGCCTTGAACAGGGCCAATCGGAGAAGAAAACAACAATCACACATTGAACACATAGAACCAGACATGGCAGAGTTGAACGACAGAAACAACATTAATGCTGGAGATGGTGCGGTCGACCCAGCTGCACGGATTGCAGTGTCTGGGGTACCCGTTGTACCTGAGGTGCCATTATACGACTAGGCATAACCCACAGCTGACAACTTGGCAACCGCGATTTTGGTCCCTCAGATTGATGCAGAGTCCTTCTAGATTACAAACAATATGCTGCACTTGTTGCAAAATAAGGGGCTATTTTAGGGGTCGTACGTTGAGGATCCCCAGCAACATTTAAAGAACTTCCTATCCATCTGCAAGACCAGAGGCAGCCGAATGTTACCCCGGAGGCATTAAGACTGTTATTGTTTTCGTTCTCGGTGACAGGAGTTCCCCAGACTTGGCTCAACTCCCTCCCTATCAACTCTATTGCAACATGGGAGGAGTTGGTCAAGTTATTTCTGAATAAATTCCATCCACCAAACAAGACAGAACTGCAGATTGATGAGATCATAAGCTTCAGACAGAAGCCCATGGAGACACTGCATGAGACATGGGAATGGTTTAAAGGGATGCTGGTTATCTGTCCTCACCATGATATTCCTGAGCAAATATTGGGGCAGCGATTCTATATGGGTCTGGCTGATGGTGTAAAATACAATGTTGATGCTTCAGCTGGTGGAGAATTCCTTAGCAAGACATAGAGAGAGTGCCAGATTTTACTTGATACGATGGCACAGAATTCAGGGTGGACAACTAGGGGTGCTCCTATTACCTCAGTTTTTCACTCAGTTCCATTAGATCCGTCCAACACTATGGCTGAGAACATGGCCACTTTAATGACAGAGATGAGTATTCTTACTAAGAAGGTAGAGGAGTCGGGGATAAAGCAGCAAGTTCATATTGTGGATACTACCAATGGGGGCTTATGCATATCTTGCATTAGTCAACCAATTGGTAATCAGTGGAATGCAGATTGTGATCACCCTCCTTACCCAGAAAACATGAATTATGTGTCAAATTATGGAGGCCAGAGATAGGGGGACAGAATTGGGGTCAGCAAGATCAACAGTATAGACCACCTCACCAGCAACAGAACAATGGAAACATGGGAGCCATGAGACCTCATGGTAATGTGGTACCTTATCAGAGGCCACAAGGTTATAACAATCAAAATCAGCAGCAAGCATACCACCCTCCTCAGTAACAACATGGGGGGAGGCAAGAAGATGGGTTTTCCAGGCTTGAAGCGATGATGCAACAGTGATTGGGTCGACTGCCAAAATGAGTGAGAGAGTAGATGCACATGATGCAGCTATTAAAAATATTGAAGTGCAATTGGGCCAGATATCTATGTCAGTGAACAATCGTCCTCTTGGGACTTTACCTACAGACACTCAGGTGAATCCTAAGGACCATGGCCTAAAGCAGATGATGGCAGTGAGTCTCCGGAATAGCAGGGACGTAGACTTAGAACAAGAGTTGGCTCGTGAAAGTAGGCAGGAAGAGACACTAAAACCAGTGCCAATCGAAATTGATGAATCCCCAAACTTGACCAAGGTAACAGTGCAAACTGCTTAAGGAGAACCTAGTGGGCAAAGTGAGGCTAAAAAGGAAGTGGAAATAACCCAGAGACAGTAGTTGAGGTGGTAGTTGAGAAAGAAAAATCCCAAATTGTCACGACCCAAACCGATGGACCACGACAGGCACACGGTACCTTACTCAACCGAGTACCAACATAACGTATATTTCCTATTATATCATCATATACACATGACATACAAGCCTAATATACCAACATAATCATTTATATACTCTACGCACAGGCCGACAAGGCCATACAAGTAACTGTATACATGACATCTGTCTACAAGCCTCTAAGGGTATATAAGTATCATAAAGGTCGGGACTGAGCCCCGCCATACCAATCAATACATGTCCTAATTATATTGACCAAATAAGCAACTCCAGAGCAAATGGAGCGCACCTACATCTTCTGCTGAGCTGATAGCCTACTTGGAGGGCTCTCGACATGTCTATCAGAACCTGCGGGCATGAAACGCATCGTCCCCAGGCAAAATGACATAAGTACGAATAATGTAACGAGTATGTAAGGCACAAATAAGTACATAAACGACATGGAAGTAATATAGAGTAACTGACTGATCACGCTCAACTATGTCTTCTATAAAGACTAAACGGGCGTTGCAAATATAAATCT
>ML432507.1:0-41317 GCA_005239525.1 Nicotiana knightiana | reverse complement strand
GTGTTGGTTTTCAAGTTATCCGGAATTGATTTGGAAGAATGAACTTCAAGATTTAAGCTTTGATTTGGAAGAGTTGACCAAGTTTGACCTTTTAGCATTGGATCTCGGAATGGAGTTTTGTGGGTTCCGTTAGATCCGTTGGGTGAATTTGGACTTAGGAGCGCGTCCAGATTGTAATTTGGAAGTCCGTAGTCGAATTAGTCTTGAAATGGTGGAAGTTGGATTTTTGGGAAGTTTGACTGGGAGTTTACTGAGTATGTTGTTGTTGTTGTTGATCGGGAGTGGAATTTTTGATATAGGGGTTGGATTCCAATTCCGGAAGTTGGAATAGGTCCGTAATGTCAAATGTGACGTGTGTGCAAAATTTGAGGTCGATCGGACGTGTTTTGATAGATTTAGGGATCGGTTGTAGAGTTGAAGTTCCAAAGTTCATTGATTTTGACTTGAGGTGTGATTCGTCGTTTAGAAGTTGTTATGCATGGTTTAAGCTTTGAGTAGGTTCGTCTCGTCATGTAGACTTGTCTCCAAAATTTGGCGTCATTTGGAGTTGATTTGATATGGTTCAGACGTTTGGTTGCGATTCTAGCAGTTCTTGAAGTTTCCTTTGATCTTCATGCGTTTTGGCATCCGATTCGTAATTTTAGAGGTTATTTTGATGTTTTGATCGCTCGAGCGAGTTCGTGTTATGTTTTTAAACTTGTGTGGGTGTTTGGTTTTGGAGCCTCGGGGGCTCGGATGAGTTTCAGATTGGTTTTGGAATGATTTTTCATGATTTTGAGTGTTGGTACTGGTGGTATCACATTAGTGATGTTTTCATCGCAAATGCGACAGTCACTATTGCGAAACAGCCATCGCATTTGTGAAATTTGGGCTGCTAGGAGGGATTCGCATTTGCGAAGAAACCCTCCGCCTTTGCGATGTGGGTTTGCTCGCTTTTGCGATGGACCCTGCCGCTTTTGCGAATTTTTGATCTTCGCATTTGCGAAGTTTTGGGTTGCAAATGCGACCTTGACAGTAAAACCTCTGGTTCGCATTTGTGATATTTTGCTCGCATTTGCGGAGGTCGCATTTGCAAACCCCCTATCGCATATGCGACATCTCCAGCCTGCTAAATGTTGAGAATTTCGAGACTTAGCTTCATTTTGATATATTTTGAACCCTAGCATCTATGGAAGGCGATTTTGTGAAGGGATTTTCATACCAAATCATTGGGTAATACCTCTAGTCAATTCTCAACTACATTTTATAATTTTACATAAGATTTAACATCAAATTCATGAGAATCTAGGGAAAATTTGGGGATTTTGTCAAAACTTTGAAAAATAGAAATTTGGGATTTGAGATTCGAATAGGGCTCGATTTTGGAAACAAAATACGTATTTGGACTCGTGAGGCTATGGGTAGTCAAGACCTACCCTTGGAACCCTCGGGGTTTGACTTTTGTTTATTTTTTAGAAATTGAATAAAAATCATAGCTTTATTAATTGATATTGTTTTCCCTTGCATTGTGTGGCATATTTAAGTCATCTTTGCGGAGGTGAATTTTTTAAAGGAAAAGCTACATTGAGTATTGAATTAACCTAATTGAGGTAAGTGTCTTGCCTAACTTTGTTGAGGGATTTTTTGCTACTATTTTACATTGTTTCCTACATGCGGGGGTGATACATATATGAGATGACGAGCATATACGAATGTGCCAGGGTTAACCATGCTCGGGGGTAACTTATGTTATAAATTGTGTCTTGTAGATTCACATGATCTTCTTGCTTCATGCCTTACTTGGCTCCTAGATACTAAGAATATAGCATTAATTGTTAGAAACTAATACTTAGCTTAATATAAATTGATCAAATTTGATGGAATTCTGAGAATACATTGATGTGTTTAATTTGGTCATCACTATGTGTAATCATTAATACATTGCTACGACCGATATTATTGAGATACTAGATTCTATACTTGTGTTGTAGATCATTCGTTAGATTTGTGGAAATACTTGATTAATAAGATTCTTGCGGGTTTATTGAACCATTGTTGGCTTGGAAAGTTGTGATTGGAATTTATTTGGTATATTCGTTTAAACACTCTCCTTGACATTATTTATGCTTCATGCCTTGTTTGTCACCTATATACATATGCTTGGTAAGGAAGCGTGTAAAGCACGAAAGGTGATGCAATGTCATTGTATATACATTATCATGTGAGGAGAGTGTAAGGAACTAAGGGTGTTGCCGTGCCATGTTATTGAGAGTAAAGCACGAAGGGTGATGTCGTGTCATATTATTGAGAGTAAAAGCACGAAGGGTGATGCCGTGCCATATCATTTGTGAGTAAAAACACGAAGGGTGATGCTCTGCCATATTATGTGAGTAAACGCATGAAGGGTGATGTCGTGCCATTACATTTATATTATTATGCTTTCATGTTATTGCGAGTTCATGGCACGAAGGGTGTTTCCGTGCAAGTGAGGACGAGGGACATGCATTATGTTGTAATATCCTTTTCTTGCAGATATCTTCATGACTTTACCTTGAATTGTTGTTGTCGTATTTATGGTTCTTATGTGATTTTTCGTCACTGTCCTGTCTTTATCCTCTATCTCAATTGTTGTCGTGTTATCGGCCATGCCTCCTACTTGCCTAACTTGCAAGTATCGTGCCTACTTCCTGCTATTATGATTGCATCCATGTCATATCTGTTTTGTTGCACTCAACTATAGGTCTTCTTCCATGTTAGTCCTTCATGTCTTTACTTGTTAACTTATATAGATCATGTGTTCTCTTCCTTATTTGTCATATCTATCTTCATGCCTTCACCATGCTAGTTAGTTGAAGTTACATTCTTTTCCCTAATCGTGTTCATTACCTCTATGATTCCGCCTAATTTGTTAATGATGTTCTTATGTGCATTCTCGTTCATCATTGCTACTTGCGTATTTTCTACTTTGTCATTTCTGTTATCGCCATTTCTGCCATTCGGTTGGTACTATTTTGAGCATAATTGGTGAGGATGAGATAAATGCACGAAGGGCGTTGCCGTGCCATTGGATTTGATATCTTGAGTATATTTCTCACAGTATGAAAGTTTGAGGTGATTGTTGTGATTTATTGGCTTTCACTCTACGGAGAGGATTGGGTGAGCTATTGGAACCTGTTGAATTGTGGTTTCTTCCAGTACTATGTTATTGTTTTGTACATTTATTTCATGTACTCCATTCTGTTATACTGTAGTATAGTTCTATTGCTAGATTTCGTTATTGACTTTTATTAGTGAGCATATTTTTATTAAAAAGCCTCGTCACTACTTCGACGAGGTTAGAGAAAATACTTACTGAGTACATTGGGTCGGTTGTACTCATACTATACTTCTGCACCTTGTGTGCAGACTTTTGGAGCGGAGCTGCTAGTGATGTTGGGAACTGAACCTAAAGATGTTCGTGCATTCCGGATATAGCTGTCACCTGTCCTTGGTGGCTTTAGATTTTATTAATTTGTTTATGTAGTTTTAAACAGATCATGTACTTATTTATATCACCTTGTAAATTCTAAGTCTTAGAAACTCATGATTTGTACTACCAGTTCGTAGGAAATTTGTAAAAGCTCAGATAATTCTTTGTTATTATTCCTCTAGTTTCATTTGGCTCGTATTATCTGTTAATTGGCTTACCTAGCGGGTCGAATTAGGTGCCACAACGACTAGTGGTTTTTGGGTCGTGACAAAGGTGTGTTGGAGTAGAGATTAGTTCGGATTGAGGTAAGTAAAAGTTCTAAATTTTGTTATGAGGGTATGAAACCCCGTATAATGTGTCATGTATTTGGTTTTGAGGTGACACACATGCTAGGTGACAGGCGTGTGGGCGTGCACCGTAGTAATTGTGACTTGGTCAATTGTATGGAATTGTGTGATTGAATAATCTATTGTTATCCGTACATTCTCTATGTATCAGAGAAATTGAACTCCAAATCATGTTAGAAATCATGTTTAGACTATGTTTTGGCACTGTAGGGACCTACAAAGGTCGCGTATATGTTGAATTATATGCTAAATTGCTTTTTTATACTCAGTCATAGTTTAATTTTCATATCATATCTCAGTCCGTATTGTTCCTTGTTGATACATTATATCATTTCTGTTTGGGCTAATTTCCATGATTTCTGAGAGCCCGAGAGATTGGAGAGGTTGATGACTAAGTGAGGCCGAGGGCCTGATTGTAAGGATATTTATGGAATGGGGTTGCACACCGCAACATGTTTCATTGATTTATGCCATGGTTGGCTTGTTGCAGCGCTTGGGATGAAGGATTCCCTATGGAGTCTGTACACACCCACAGTGAGCGCAGGCATTTAGTGAGTCCGAGTGTCGCATTTCGAGTGCCGAGTGCCGAATGGCGAGTGCTGAGCGATTGAGAGGAATGAGTGACTGTGAGTTATGAGTGATTGTGAGGTTGGAGTGAATGGGAGGATTGAGCGACAATTGCTTTGAGAGGAAGTATTTGACTTTCATTTCTGTTGCACTTCAGCGGTCATGTATCATCGTCTTGTAATTTCTGAAAGATATTATACTCTATTTCACTTGAACTTTACATGGATTAACTTCGATGGCCTAAATTGTCGAACTTGAAAGCATGCCTACCTTCCTATGTTGAAATTACAGTAATTGAGCTATAACTGAAGCTCATCACTACTTTCAGTCCTTTATTTACTCTTGTTTCTTACTGAGTTGGTTGTACTCACGCTACATCCTGCACTTCGTGTGCTGATCCAGGTATTTCTGAACATGGTTGGTGTTGATTCCTTTGCACAATAGATCTTTTTTGTAAATTCCATGGTAGTTGTTCGGCGCTTCACAGAACTTGTCTCTCCTTCCCTATCTTTCCATTTATGTATGTAGTTTCAGACTAGTATAGACAGTACTCCCATATTTGTGATGTTTAGACACTCAGTAACACCCTGATGTTGGGAATTTATTTATTGGTTTGGACTTTCTATCCATTTCGAGAGTTTTGTTGATTAAAAACTTTGTTATTCTTATTTTCATTTTAAAATGTTGAAGTATTTAGACGTGTCAGCTTTCCTAGTACCACGTTAGGTACCATCACGACAGGCTACATAGGTCTTACGAGTCATGAGCATGTTTAGCAGAGTCTTGCGGATCGGTACAAAGACATTTGTACTTATCTTCGAGAGGCTGTCGAACCCTTATGAAACTTCATATTCTTGTATTCTTGTCGTGCGGATTTGTTGATTCCGCTAACTAAACTTATGTATTCTATTCTCTTACAGATGGTGAGGACACATGCAACCGGTCAGGATGGATAGCTACCAGTACCACCGGCTAGGGCCACGAGAGGTCGAGGTCGCGGTAGGGGCCGCTGCAGGGGTAGAGGTGCAGCTTGTACAATAGCTAGAGCATCACATGCAGATCCACCAGTCGCTCCAGCTTAGGAGCACGTACCAGATATAGCGAGTCAGTGGAGGCCAGCTCAGGAACCAGCTGTGCCCATTTTGATTCCAGGCCTTTAGGAGGTCTTGGCTCTGATTTTGACAGTGTGCATTAGCCTTGCTCAGGTTATCTCTATTCCGACCGCAACATCCACTTCTCAGGACGGGGGAGGTAATCAGACTCCCGCCGCCCGTACTCCAGAGTAGGTGATGCAAGGACTTCAGACATCGGGGGTACTACTAGCCCAACCAGTTGTAAATACTCAGGCCCAGGTGGTCCTCGTTATGACTGATGATGATTAGAGGAGACTAGAGATTATTGGGAGGCTTCAGCCTCCATCATTTAGCGAGGCTAAATTAGAGGATGCCCGGGGCTTCTTGGATAAGTGCCAGTGGATTCTTCGCACTATGGGTATTCTGGAGACCAGTGAGGTCTCGTTCACTACTTTTAAGTTCATTGGGTCTGCCTCAAATGGTGGGAGGCTTATGAGAGGCGCAGACTAGTCGGCACAACACCACTTTCATGACAAGAGTTCTCTATTCTCTTCTTGGAGAAGTTCGTGCCACAGTATCGCAGGGAGGAGCTGTGTAGACAGTTTGAGCACCTACGTCAGAAGGGCTTGTCTCTGACACAATATGAGATGAGGTTTTCTGAGTTGGCTCGTCACGCAGTTAGGTTGGTTCCCACTGATAGGGAGAGGATTAGGAGGTTCATTGATGGCCTCACATATCAGCTGCGGTTGCTTATGACTCGGGAGATGGTTTCTAGTGCTACTTTTGACGAGGTGGTTGATATTGCTCGGCAGATAGAGATGGTCCGTAGTCATGAGCGTGTGGAGAGGGAGGCCAAGAGGCCTCATGGATTGGGTGGTTTCAACGGTGTTCCTTCTAGGGGTCAATTCTACCACGGCATGGGTCATCCTTATAGGCAAGATAAGACGGCTCGTCTAGCTCACCGCGGTGCATCATCCAAACATGGTTCATATAGTGCTCATCAGGGCTAGTCATCTCTCAGTGCCCTTCCAGCTCAGAGTTCGTATCGTGCTCTCGATTCAGGGTTCATATATCATAGGTTCTTCTAGCAGTTATCCCGGTGCTCGGGGCTCCCTTCAGTCCCCACCACCAGCACCCGAGGGTTGCTTCGAGTGCGGGGAGTTTTGGCATAAGTGGAGGCAGTGCCCTCGTCGTCCGGAAGGTCAAGTGCAGCGGAGGTGTCACGACCCAACCTTCCTTCTGTGAGAGGTCGCGATGACACCTAGTCCCTACGAGTAGGTAAGCCTAACATTAGCGGTATAACAACGAAATAAAGATAAATCCAAACCATTAGCAGTAACAAAAATGAAGTAGGATAGGAATGCCGCTCGACATAAGCAATAACACTCTCAAAGTACATACCGAGTTTTCCCCAAGACCCTCAAAATCATAAGTCACAAGCTTCTAAGAATTTACTATCTGTTATATACATCAGTGTTTAGAAGTAATAGAATAAGAACTACACGAAAAGGAAGACGGAGAATCTTAGGTCCGCGGATGCGGCAGATGTACCTCGAAGTTTCCCTAGTAGCAGCAACAGGTGCACGACTAATAATGAGGCTGGAATGATGTACCTGGGATCTGCACACGAAAACATGTGCAGAAGAGTATCATGAGCACACCACAATGATACCTAATAAGTGTCAAGCCTAACCTCGATCGAGTAGTGACGAGGTCAGGTCCAGTCCACTAGAAAATAAAAAATGAAACAGAAATTATACAGTATAATAATAGACTGGAACTAAGCAAAAGGAATCACAACAAATAATTGTTCAACACACAGAATGAACAACAAGGGATCTCCCGAGATACCGTCTCGTACTCTAAAAGTAAATATGCAGGGAGAACTCCCGAGGTACCGCCTCGTAGTCTCCAAAGTAAATGTACAGGGAGATCTCCCGAGGTACCGTCTCGTAATCTCAAAAGTAAATGTGCAGGGGATCTCCCGGGATACCTCCCCGTAGTCCCAAAATAAATGCGCAGCTCAAAGAAATAAAGATAACAATTATAGCAAGAGAATCTACAATTTAGACTAAGTACAAGTCAAGAAAAGAAGCAGGAATTCACTATGTATGCTTCAAGGAGTTTAGATAAGAAATTAAGACACATAGACATGCTATTCTAGGCTAACAGGATAACTACACATGCTAGTATACTCAATTAAGGTGAAAACAAGTAATTACTCGGTAAAAATCAGGGATTTGCAACAAATAGACCGTGCATGCACTTGTCACCGCACGCACACAACGCTTACATATCATATCAGTACCAAATTCTAAGGGAATTTTCCCCACACAAGGTTAGGCAAGCCACTTACCTCAAACCAAGCTCAATCAATCGGTAGCAATGATTTTCCCACGAATATCCTACTCTAGATGGCCCAAATCTAGCCAAAATCAATTACATACCATAACTATATCTATAAGAAACTAATCTAAGAAACGAAATGTAAGCTAAAGCAAGTAGGAAACGACCCAAAAAGCCTCCCCGAGCCCACGTCTCGGAATCAGGTAAAAGTCATAAAATACGAACACCCATTCACTCAAGAGTCGAACCATACAAGAATTACTCAAATCTGACCTCAAATCGCCTTTCAAAACTCGAAATATTGGTCTATGAGGTTTCTACCATTTTCCCCCAAATTTCCAACTCAAATCCCTAATTAGATTATGAAAATAGCAATAGATTCATGAAACATATCCCAATCCGAGTTAGAATCACTTACTCCAAAAATCTTCTTGAAGAAACTTTGAAAAATCACCTCACACCGAGCTCTCAAAGTCCCAAAATCGAAATGGGAATCAAACCCTCAAAATTCTCTTTTCTGCCCAGTTATTCCGCATCCGCGGACCTACCATCGCACCTACAACACCGCACCTTCCCCTCGCTGGTGCGGGTTCCACTTAAAGCTTAGAGTATGCTTCTGCGATCATGTGGTCGCACCTGCATGTGCGCACCTACGGACCCATGTCCGCTTCTGCGATGAACTCCCCAGCCTGGCCTTTGCTTCTGTGACTGTTTCTCCGCAGGAGCTGCTCTACTTCTGCGGTCACATTGCCATACCTATGACCACCGATTACCCAGACCAGGGCCGCATCTGCGAGCTACCCTCCGCACATGCGAGTCCGCATCTGCGGTCTCCCCACCGTTGGTGCGAAACACCAGAAGGCCTGAAATCTCAGCAATTTCCTAAGTCCAAAATTCCATTCATTAAGCATCCGAAACACACCCGAAGCCCCCGAGACCTTAACCAAACATACCAACCAACCAGTCCTAAAATACCATACGAACTTAGTTGAGCCCTCAAATCACATCAAACAATGCTAAAACTACAAATCACCCTCCGATTCAAACTTAATGAACTTGAAACTTCAAATTTCAATAACCGATACTGAAACCTATCAAACCACATCCAATTGACCCTAAATTTTTCACACATGTCATCATTACGGACCAACTCCAACTCGAAATTGGAATCCAACCCCGATATCAAAAAGTAAACTACCAGTCAAAATCTCCAAAAATTTGACTTCCGCCATTTCAAGCCAAAATGAGCTACAAACCTCCAAAACACAATCCGAACACGCCCCTAAGTCCAAAATCACCCAACGGAGTTAACGAAACCAACAAAACTCCATTCCAGAGTCGTCTTCACACAATTCTGACTATAGTCAAAATCTTAAAACTTAAGCTTCCATTTAGGGACCAAGTATTGTAGAACACTCTGAAACCATAACCAACACCTCCCGGCAAGACACATAAGCAGAAAAAGATACGGGGGAAGTAGTAAATAAGGTATCAAGACTATAACTCTCAAAATGACTGGTCAGGTCGTTATATCCTCCTCCTCTTAAAATAATCGTTCATCCTCGAACGACTATAAAGACATACCTGAAGTGGTGAAACGATGAGGATAACGGCTGCGTATATCATGCTCGATCTCCCAAGTCGCCTCCTTGACCGGCTGAGCCCTCCACTGAACCTTCACAGAGGTAATGTTTGTTGACATTTGCTTTCTGACATGCCTGTCCAAAATACCCACTAGCTCCTCAGCATAAGATAAATCCTTGTCCAAGTGGAATGATCTGAAATCCATCATGAGCTGGATCACCGTGATACTTCCAGAGCATAGAAACGTGGAATACCGGATAGACTCCTGCTATACTTGGAGGTAGGCAAGCTCATAAGCAACCTCCCAACTCATCGTAACACCTCAAAGGGACAAATGAACCTTGGGCTCAGCTTGCTCTTCTTCCCAAACCTCATCACGCCCTCATAGGCGAAACCCGGAGCAAGACCCGCTCTCCAACCATGAATGTAATGTCGACTCTTCTGTCTGGACAGGGTTGTGCGAAGTCGATCCCGTATCACCTTCACCTTATCCAGGGCATCCTGAACCAAGTCTGAACCCAATAATCTAGCCTCGCCCGGCTCGAACCAACCCACTGGGGACCGACACCGCCTACCATATAAAGCCTCATATGGTGCTATCTGGATGCTCGTCTGATAACTGTTATTGTAGCCAAACTCCGCAAGTGGCAAGAACTGATCCCATGACCCTCTAAAATCCATCCCAAACACACAGAGCATATCCTCTAAAATATGAATAGTGCGCTCGGAATGTCCGTCCGTCTGAGGGTGAAATGTTGTGCTTAGCTCCACAGAGCATATCCTCTAAAATATGAATAGTGCGCTCGGAATGTCCGTCTGTCTGAGGGTGAAATTTTGTGCTTAGCTCCACGCAAGTACCCAACTCATGTTGTACGGCCCTATAAAACTGTGATGTAAACTGCGTGCCCCGGTCAAAGATTATAGATACCGGTACTCCATGAAGCCTAACGATCTAGCGGATGTAAATTCGAGCAAGCTGCTCGGAAGAATAGGTAGTCAGCACAGTAATTAATTGAGCTGACGTGTTCAGCCTATCCATAATCACCTAAACTGCATCAAACCTCCGCTGAGTCCGTGTGAGTCCAACAACGAAATCCATGGTTATCCGCTCCCATTTCAACTCCGGATTCTCTAACTTTTGAAGCAACCACCCGACCACTGATGCTCATACTTCACCTGCTGGCAATTTAGACACCGAGTCACATAATCCACTATGTCATTCTTCATCCTCCTCCAAAAGTAATGCTTCCTTAAGTCCTGATACATCTTCGCGACACCCAGATGAATAGATTAGCGCGAGCTGCCTCCTAGAGAATCAACTCACGCAAACCATCTACATTGGGCACACACAGCCTGCCCTGCATCCTTAATGCACCATCATCCCCAACAGTGACCTCCTTAGAGTCATCGTGCTGGACCGTGTCCCTAAAGACAAGCATATGGGGGTCATCATACTAATGCTCACTGATACGATCATAAAGAGAAGATCGAGAAACCACACAAGCCAATACTCGACTCGGCTCATAAATATCCAATCTCACAAACTGGCTGTCTAAGGCCTGAACATCCAACGCCAATGGCCTCTCTACTGCCGGTACATATGATAAACTCCCCAAACTCTCCGGCCGGCGACCTAAAGCATCGGCCACCACATTGGCCTTCCCCGGGTGGTACAAAATGGTGATATCATAGTCCTTAAGTAGCTCCAACCACCTCCGATGACGCAAGTTAAGATCTTTTTACTTGAATAGATGCTGCAAACTCTGATGATCGATGTAAATCTCAAAGGGAACACTGTACAAATAGTGCCGTCAAATCTTCAAGGCATGAACTATAGCTGATAACTCAAGGTCGTGGACATGATAGTTCTTCTCATGCACCTTCAGTTGTCTAGACGCGTAGGCAATCACCCTACTATCCTGCATCAACACCGCGTTGAGACCAATCCGCGATGCATCACAATATACAGTGTAAGACCCTGAACCTGTAGGCATTACCAATACTGGGGTTGTAGTCAGAGCTATCTTGAGCTTCTGAAAGCTCTCTGCACACTCCTCTGTCCACCTGAAAGGAGAACCCTTCTGGGTCAGCCTAGTCATAAGTGCTGCAATAGATGAGAACTCCTCTACAAAACGACGGTAATACCCCGCCAAACAGAGGGATCTCCATAGCTGATGACGGTCTAGGCCAACTCTACACTGCTTCCACCTTCTTCGGATCTACCTTGATCCCATCACTCGATACTACATAATCCAGGAAAGCCACTGAGTCTAGCTAAAACTCACACTTTGAAAATTTTGCATATGACTTCTTTTCTCTCAAGGTCTGAAGCACAGTCCTCAGGTGCTACTCATGATCCTCACGAGTCGGGGAGTACACCAGAATGTCATCAATAAACACAATGATGAACTTGTCAATATAAAGCCGAAACACACTATTCATCAAGTGCATAAAAGTTGCTGGGGCATTGGTCAGCCCAAAAGACATCACAAGAAACTCATAGTGACCAAACCGAGTCCTAAAAGCAGTCTTGGGATATATGGCTCCTGAATCGTCAACGGATGATAGCCTGAACGTAAGTCAATCTTGGAAAATAATCTAGCACCCTATAACTGATCAAATAAGTCGACAATACGAGTTAATGGATACATGTTATTCACTGTAACTTTGTTCAAATAGCGATAATCAATGCACATATGCATAGAACCCTTCTTTTTCTTTACAAATAAGACCAGAGCACCCCATTGTGACACACTGGGTCCAATGAATCCCTTATCAAGCAACTCCTGTAAATTCTCCTTCAACTCCTTCAACTTAGGAGGAGCCATACGATATAGAGGATTAGAGATAGGCTGAGTGTACGACAATAAATTAATATCTCTGTCAGGCGGCAAGCCCGGAAGATCAACTGGAAACACATCTAGGAAGTTCCTCACTACTCGAATGGCTCAAGGTATCAATACTTACATCTCTCACGTAAGCTAAATACCCGTTACATCCCTTCTCAACCATTCGTTGAGCCTTAAGAAATGAAATAACTTTGCTGGGAGTGTATTCTAAGGTACCCCTCCACTCTAATCGTGGTAAACCTGTCATAGCCAATGTCACGATTTTAGAATGACAATCAAGAATAGCATAATGGGGCGACAACCAATCCATGCCCAAGATAATATCAAAGTCTACCATGCTGAGTAATTATAAATCGGCTCTGGGCTCAAAACCACTAAGAGCAATCAAACACGAACGATACACGCAGTTCACAATAAGAGAATCTCCCACAGGAATAGACACATAAACATGGGAACTCAAAGAATCCCGAGATACGCCAAAATACGGGGCAAAATAAGAGGACACATAGTAATATGTAGAGCTTGGGACAAATAATACCGACGTATCTCTATGACAGACCGGAACAATACCTGTAATGATAGAGTCAGAAGTAACTACCTCTATGCGATCTGGAAGAGCATTATATCTGGTCTGGCCTCCCCCTCTAGGCTACGTCGACTCCTCCACCTCGAGTTGGCGGAGCAGGTGGGGCGGTAGCTGGTGATGGAATCATAACCCGAGGACATGATGGAGCACGTGGTGGTTGAGAAGTCTGTGGAGGTGCACCCCTCCTAAGTATGGGGTAATACCTCACCATATGGAGAGTGTCACCACACTCAAAACAAGCTCTCGGAGGGCGTGGCTGCTGTGACTGACTTGGGCCAAGTCTGGGATTGGCCGCTAAAATCACCACGTGCAGGAGGCACACTAAATACTTGCAGTGATTAATAAGGCTAATGGGGCCTAGAAGGGGATGGAACACCACTGGCGGCTGGAAGAGTTGAATGAACGGGATTACTCACATAACCCCTACCATGGCGAACTGCAGCTGGGGCACGAGTACCACTGGTGACAGACTCTTGAGACCTCTTGGCCTCCCTCTCCTCTCTATCCCGGACAAGCATGCTCTCAAATCTCCTAGCAATAATCACAACCTACTGATAAGAAATATCCATCTCCAACTCCATGGCCATAATGATCCGGATACTAGGTGGATTCCCTCAATAAAATGACGAAACAACTCTTGAGCTATGGCAACCAAGGCTGGTGCATCTCGGGCCAAATCACTGAAGCGGACTACATACTCTAACACAGTCATAGCATCCTGGTGCAGCTTATCAAACTCCGCGTGCCATGAGTCCTTGAGGCTCTGAGTGACATACTTTCTCAAAAATATTTCTGAGAACTGAGTCCATGTAAGTGAAGTTGCCTAATCTGGACTACTTAACTCATAAGCACGCCACCACTGATAGGTTGATCCTCTAAGCTAGAAGGTGGTAAAAGAAACCCCACTCGTCTCTGCTACGCCCATAGTACGGAGAATACGGTGACACTCCTCTAGAAAGCCCTGTACATCATCTGTAGACAATCCGCTGAAGGTAGGTGGGGTGGTAATTATTGTACCTCTCAAGTCTGAGCTGCTCCGCCTCAGAAGCGGCTGTCCTAGTCTCATGCTGGACCGTAGCTACCGGCCGCATAGATAAACTCTAGGGCCTGGTCAACCTGGACCCTCTGCTCAGGAGTACGGGCTACGGGAGTCTGTGCCCCTCCCCCGGCCTAAGATGTGGTAGGAGCTAGTGGGATCAATCCAGCATGAGCTAAGGTGTTGAACATGCTCATGAACTTGGCTAGAGTCTCTTGGAGGGCTGGTGCAGCAATAGGCACCTCAGGTGCCTGCCTTCCAGCTGGAGCTGCTGGGGGCTCCTCTGTCGCAGCTCACGTGGGTGCTCTGGCTGCACCACGTGGTCGTCCTCTACCCTGCCCGGACCTCTAGCAGCTATAGAAAGGGGCGTGGATACCTGGTCATCATCCCCCCGAAGATAAGTACAGACGTCTCCGTACCGATCCGCGAGACTTTAATAAATCGACTTGTGACTCACGACACCCATGAACCTAGAGCTCTGATTACAACTTGACACGACCCAACCTTCCCTTCGTGAAAGGTTGCGACGGCACCTAGTCCTTACGACTAGGTAAGCCTAACATTAGCGTTAACAAAGAAACAAACATAAATCCAAACCATTAACAGTAACAGAAATGAAGTAGGATAGGAATGTCGCTCGGTATATACAATAACACTCTCAAAGTACATACAGAGTTTTCCCCAAGACCCGCAACATCATAAGTCACAAGCTTCTAAGAATTTACTATCTGTTCTATACGTTAGTGTTTGGAAGTAACAGAAAAAGAACTACACAAAAAGGAAGAGGGGGACACCTAGGCCTGTGGATGCGACAGATGTACCTCGAAGTCACCGTAGCAGCAGAAGCAGGTGCACGACTAATAATGAGGCTGGAATGATGTACCTGGATCTGCACACGAAAATATCTACAGAAAAAGAGCATGAGTACACCACAATGGTACCCAGTAAGTGCCAAGTCTAATCTAGGTCGAGTAGTGACGAGGTCAGGTCTGGCCCACTAGAAAATAATAAATGAAACAAAAATTATACAATATAATAATAAACTAGAACTAAAATAATTTTTCCCGGGGTACACAACAAATAATTGTTCAACACACTGAATGAACAACAGGGAATCTCCCGAAATACCGTCTCATAGTCCTAAAATAAATATGCAGGGAGAACTCCCAAGGTACCGCCTTGTAGTCTCAAAAGTAAATGTACAGGGGGATCTCCCGAGGTAACGCCTTATAGTATCAAAAGTAAATATGCAGGGGGATCTCCCGGGATAGCGTCTCGTAGTCCTAAAATAAATACGCAGCTCAAACAAATGAAGATAACAGTTACAACAAGAGAATCTACAGTTTAGACTAAGTATGAGTCAAGAAAAGAAGCATGAATTCACTAAGCATGCTGCAAGGAGTTAAGATAATCAATTAATACATGTAGACATGCTATTCTAGGCTAACAGGATAACTACACGTGCTAGTATACTCAATTAAGGTGAAAAAAGGTAATTACTCGGTAAAAATCAGATTTTTGCAGCAAATATCCTGTGTACGCACTCGTCACCTCGTGCACATGGTGCTCACATATCATATCAGTACCAAATCCTAAGGGGATTTCCCCCACACAAGGTTAGGCAAGCCACTTTTCCCGAACCAAGCAATCAATCAGTAGCAATTATTTTCCCACGAATATCCGACTCCGAATTTCCCAAATCTAGCCAAAATAAATTTATTACCATAAATATATCTATAAGAAACTAATCTAATCAATGAAATCTAAGATAAAGAAAAAAATTAGGAAATCGACCCAAAATGCCTCCTCGGGACCACGTCTTGAAATCGGGTAAAAGTCACAAAATACGAACATCCATTCACTCACGAGTCCAACCATACAAGAATTACTCAAATTTGACCACAAATCGCCTTTTAAAACTCGAAATTTTAGTCTATGAAGTTTCTACCATTTTCCCCCAAATTTCCAACTCAAATCCCTAATTAGATGATGAAAATAACATTAGATTTTTAAAACATAGCCCAATACGAGTTAGAATCACTTACCCTAACAATATTCTTGAAGAAACCTCAAAAATTGCCTCACACCGAGCTCTCAAAGTCCCAAAATCGAAATGGGAATAAAACCCTCAAAATTCTCCTTTCTACCTAGTTAGTCCACATATGCGGACCTGCCATCGCACCTGCTACACCACACCTGTGGAATTCCCCTCGCAGTGCGGATTCCACTTAAAGCTCAGAGTCCGCTTCTACGATCATGTTGTCGCACATGCGTATGCGCACCTGCGGACCCATGTCCGCTTCTGCAATAACCTCCCTATCTCGGCTTTCGCTTCTGTGATTGTTTCTGCGCTGGAGAGGCTCCACTTCTGCGGTCACATTGCCGCACCTACGATCACTGACTACCCAGATCAGGGTCGCATCTTTGAGCTACCCTCTGCACATGCGAGTCCGCACCTGTTATCTCCCCACCGCAGGTGCGAAACACCAGAAGACTAGAAATCTCAACAATTGCCTAAGTCCAAAATTCCATCTGTTAAGCATCCGAAACATACCCGAGGACCCTGAGACCTCAATCAAACATACCAACCAGTCCTAAAACACCATACAAACTTAATTGCTCTCTCGAATCACATCAAACAACCTTAAAAACACAAATCACCCTCCGATTCGAACTTAATGAACTTGAAACTTCAAATTTTGATAACCGATGCCGAAACCTATCAAACCACGTCTGATTGACCACAAATTTTTCACACATGTCATATTGATAATTACAGACTTACGCCAACTTCCGGAATCAAAATCTGACCCCGCTATCAAAAAGTCCACTATCGGTAAAAATCTCCAAAAATTCGACTTTCGCCATTTCAAGCCTAAATGAGCTACAGACCTCCAAAACACAATGCAGGCATGCCCCTAAGTCCAAAATCACTCAACGGATATAACGGGACCAACTAATCCATTTTAGAGTCGTCTTCATACAATTCTGACTACGATTAAAATCCTAAAACTTAAGTTTTCGTTTAGGGACTAAGTGTCCCAGAACACTCCGAAACCATAACCAACACCTCCCGGCAAGACACATAAGCAAAAAAAAGACACAGGAAAGTATTAAACATGGGATTGGGGCTATAACTCTCAAAATAACTAGTCGAGTTGTTACAAGAGGAGTCATGTTGCGACTTCAGCACCAGTTACTTCACCACCCGCCCAGCTAGCTTGGGGTGGGGCTCAATTAGATAGGGGTATCCCAAGAGGGGGAGGGATATCAGGTGGCGTCCAGGTCTGATTATATGCTATTTTTTCCAGGCCAGATGTTGTTGTTTCTGATACAGTGATCACATGTATTGTCTCAGTATGCCACAGGGATACCTCTGTATTATTCGACCTTGTTTCCACTTATTCGTATGTATTATCGTGTTTTTTTTATTATCTTGATATGCCCTGTGAGTCCTTAGTTTCATTTATTCATATATCTACGCTAGTGGGCGATACTATTGTTGTAGATCGTGTATATCGATCGTGTGTAGTGACTATTGGGGGATTGGAGACTAGAGTTGATCTCTTATTTCTTAGTATGGTTGATTTCAACATGATCTTGGTTATGAATTAGTTATCTCCATGTCATGCTATGCTGGATTGTCACGTTAAGACCATGAAGTTAGCAATGCAAGGGTTGCCAAGGATTAAGTGTAGAGATTCTCTAGACTATGTTCCCAGTAGAGTGATTTCCTATTTGAAGGCCCAGTGGATGGTTGGGAAGGGTTGTTTATCTTATTTAGCCTTTGTAAGGGATGTTGGTGCTGATACTCTGACTATTGGTTCTTTTTGGGCGGTGCAAGATTTTCCGAATGTGCTTTCTATAGACCTATCGGGCATGCCGCCTGATAGGCATATTGACTTTGGTATTGACTTGGTGCCAGGAACTTAGCCCATTTATATTCCACTAGCACCAGCTGAGTTGAAGGAGTTGAAGGAAGAGCTTCAGGAACTTCTTGATAAGGGGGCTTAACGTGTCGCCTTGGGGTGCACCGGTTCTGTTTGTGAAGAAGAAGGATGGTACTATGCACATGTGCATTGACTATAGGCAGCTGAACAAAGTAACAATCAGGAACTGGTATCTTTTTCATGTATTGATGATCTATTTGACCAGCTTCAGGGAGCGAGGGTGTTCTCTAAAATTAACTTAAGGTCTGGCTATCACCAGTTTAAGATTCGTGACTCAGATATTCTAAAGACAACATTCAAGACTCGTTATGGTCATTATGAGTTTCTTTTGATGTTTTTTTCTCTGACCAACGCCCCAGCATCATCCATACATCATGATGAACAATGTATTTCAGCCTAATCTTGACTAATTTATCATAGTGTTGATGACATCCTGGTGTACTCTCGTAACCAGGAGGAGCATGCCCAGCATTTAAGGATAGTGTTGCAGTGGTTGAGGGGGGAGAAGCTTTATGCCAAGTTCTCCAGATGTGAATTTTGGCTTAGTTCAATGGTTTTCTTGGGTCACGTGGTGTCTAGTGAGAGGATTCAGATGGATCCAAAGAAGATATATGTGGTTCAGAGTTAGCCTAGACCGTCCTCAGCTACAGATATTCAGAGCTTTCTCGGCTTGGCCGGTTATTATCATTGCTTTGTGAAGGTTTTCTCGTCTATTGCATCGCCTTTGACCAAATTTACCCAAAGGGGTGCTATTTTCAGTTGGTCGAATGAGTGTGAGGAGAGCTTTTAGAAGCTCAAGACTACCTTAATAACAACTCCAATTCTAGTTCTACCCTCAACTTCTGGTCTTATAAGGTGTCTTGTGATACTTCTCAGATTGGTATTGGGTGTGTCTTGTTGAAGGGAGGAAGAGTGGTTGCTTGTGCTTTATGTTAGTTAAAGCCTAATGAGAAGAACTACCATGTTCATGATTTGAAGTTGGTTGCCATCATTCATGCATTGAAGATTTGGAGGCATTATCTCTACGGTGTATCTTGTGAGGTGTTTACGGATCATCAAAGCCTCCAACACTTGTTCCAGCAAAAGGATCTAAATTTGAGGCAGAGAAAATGGTTGGATCTGCTAAAGGACTATGATATTACTATTCTGTATCATCCCGAGAAGGCCAATGTGGTGGCCAATACCTTGAGTATAAATTCGGTGAGTATGGATAGCCTTGCATTCATTCCTGTTGGTGAGAGACCTCTTGGAGTTGATGTTCAGGACTTGGCCAACCAGTTTGTGAGATTAGATGTCTTGGAGCCCAGTCGGGTTCTAGCTTGTGTGGTTTCTCGGTTTTCCTTATATGATCGCATCAGAGAGTGCCAGTATAATGATCCCAATTTGCGTGTCCTTAAGGACATAGTTCACCACGGTGATGCCAGAGATGTTACTATTGGGGGTGATGTGGGGTCGGATTTGTGTGCCTAATATTGATGGGCTACGTGAGTTGATTATTGAGGAGGCCCACAGTTCGCAGTATTCCATTCATCCAGGTGCTGCGAATATGTACCAAGATTTAAGGAAACATTATTGGTAGAGAAGGATGAAGAAGGATATAATGGGGTTTGTAGCTCGGTGCCTAAACTATCAACAACTGAAGTATGGGCATCAGAGACCGGGTGGATTTCTTCAGAGGCTAGAGATCCCAGAGTGAAGGGGAGAGGATCACCATGGACTTTGTAGTTGGTCTCCCACCGACTTCGAGGAAGCTCGATGCTATTTAGGTGATTGTGGATCGGCTGACCAAGTTCGCGCATTTCATTTCAGTTGGGACTACTTATTCTTCATAGCAGTTAGCTGAGATTTACATCCGCGAGATCGTTCTTCTTCACGGTGTGCCAGTGTCCATCATTTCAGATCGGAGCACGCAATTCACATCACAGTTTTGGAGAGCCGTGCAGCGAGAGTTGGGCACCCAGGTTGAGTTGAGTACAACATTTCACCCTCAAATGAACAGACATTCCGAGCACACTATTCAGATATTGGAGGATATGATACGAACTTGTTTCATTGATTTCGGGGGTTCATGGGATCAGTTCTTGCCACTCGTGTAGTTATCCTACAACAACAACTACCAATCGAGCATTCAGATGGCTCCGTATGAGGCTTTGTATGGGAGACGATGTCGATCTTTGGTGGGTTGGTTTGAGCCGGGTGAGGCTAGGCTGGTTATTGACTTGGTTCAGGATGCTTTGGACAAGGTTAAATTGATTTAGGATCGTCTTCGCACGACGCAATATAGACAGAAAAGTTATGCCGACATTAAGGTTCGTGACGTTGGTTTCATGGTTGGGGAAAAGGTACTGCTCAAGGTTTCACCCATGAAGTGTGTTATGAGGTTCGGGAAGAAGGACAAGTTAAGCCCTCAGTATATTGGGCCATTTGAGGTACTTCGAAGGATTGGAGAGGTGGCTTACAAGCTTTCCTTGCCACCTAGTTTGTCAAGTGCGCATCCAATGTTTCATGTTTCTATGCTCCGGAAGTATGTCGGCGATCCATCTCATGTTTTGGATTTTAGCACGGTTCACTTTGATGGTGATTTGACTTATGATGTGGAGTCGATGACTATTTTGGATCGGTAGGTTTGAAAGTTGAGGTCAAAGGACATAGCTTCGGTAAAGGTGCAATGGAGAGGTCAGCCAGTCGAGGAGGCCACTGGGGAGACCAAGTAGGAGATGCAGAGCAGATATCCATACCTATTTGAGACTCCAGGTACGTTTCTAGACTCGTTCGAGGATGAACATTTGCTTAAGAAGGGGAGGATGTAATGACACGACCGGTTGTTTTGAGAGTTGTAGCTCCATTTCCCCATTTACTGCTCATTTTGTACTTTATAGTTGTTATGTGACTTTACGGGGTAGTCGGTTCGGGTCCGGAGGGATTCGAAATGAAATGAGACACTTAGTCTCAAGGTTGAAGCTTAAGTTGAAATGGTTGACAGGATGTTGACTTATGTGTAAACAACTCCGAAATGGAGTTTTGATGATTCTGTTAGTTGCGTTGGGTGATTTTGGACTTAGGAGCATGTCCGGATTGTGATTTGGAGGTCCGTAGTGGAATTAGGCTTGAAATGGCGAAAATTGGATTTTTGAAAAGTTTGAGTGGGAGTGGACCTATTAATATCGAGGTCAGATTCCAATTTCGTAAGTTGGAGTAGGTCTGTAATGTCAAATGTGACTTGTGTGCAAAATTTGGTGTCAATCAGATGTGATTTGATAGGTTTCGGCGTTGTTTGTAGAAGTTGGAATTCCTTAGTTTCAGTAGGCTTGAATTGGGGTGCAATTCGTGTTTTCGATGTTGTTAAGGTGCTTTGAGGGCTTGACTAAATTTGTACCGTGTTTTCGGACTTGTTTAAGTTGATGCGGCTAAGTTTTCGCAAAAGCGGAAGGGCTAGACAGAACACTTAAATTCAATGGTTCGCGATTTTGCTTCATTTTAAACATTTCAAGCTCGGGTTTGAGCGATTCTTGAGAAGATTTTTCATAGGTTTCTTGAGGTAAGTCCCTTGTGCTCATTTTTCATTATAATCTTGTTTCCCCATTGATTTTCGCACCTAGTTGGTATGTATTTAAGGTGTAAATTGGGAGTTTGAGGCTAGGGATTTGGAGAGTTTGATTTGGGGATTTGGGTGATGATTTGGTGTCGAATTTTGATAAATTTGCTATGGTTGGTCTCGTGGATGAATGGTCTTTCAAATTTTGTGACTTTTATTGGATTTTGTGACGTGGTCCCAGGGGATGGCTTTGTGTCGACTTTTGGATTTTGATTATAACTTAGTATTTTTCTTATGTAACTGATTCCTTTTGCCCGTGTTGATTATATCAAATTGTTTATGGCTAAATTCAAGGGATTCAGATGCCGTTTTGCGAGGCAAGGGTGTGTTGGAGTAGAGATTTGTTCAGATTGAGGAAAGTAAAAGTTCTAAATTTGGTTATGAGAGTATGAAACCCCGTATTATGTGTCATGTATTTGATTTTGAGGTGATGCACATGCTAGGTGACGGGCGTGTGGGCGTGCACCGTAGTAATTGTAACTTAGTCAATTCCATGAAACTGTGTGGTTGAATAATCTGTTGTTAGAAATCATGTTTAGACTATGTGTTGGCACTGTAGGGACCCATAGAGGTTGAGTACATGTTGAATTATCTACTAAATTGCTATTTTGTTCCCAGTCACAGTCTTATTTGCATATCATATCTCAGCCTCTATTGTTTATTATTGATACATTATATCATTTCTGTTGGGCTGATTTTTATGATTTATGAGAGCCCGAGAGACTGGAGAGGTTGATGATTAGTCAAGTCGATGACCTGATTGTGAGGATATTTGTGGGATTGGGTTGCACGCCGCAACATGTTTCATTGATTTATGCCATTATTAGCTTGTTATAGAGCTTGGATTAAAAGAGCCCCTCTGGAGTCTGTACACGCCCCAGTGAGAGCAGGTAACTACTGAGTGCAAGTGCTGAGCGATTGAGAGGAATAAGTGATTGTGAGGAATGAGTGATTGTGAGGTTGGAGCGGATGGGAGGATTGAGCAACTGTTGCTCTGAAAGGATGCATTCGACTTTCATTTATGTTGCACTTCAGCTCCCATGTATCATCATCTGGTAACTTCTGAAAGATATTATACTCTGTTTCACTTGAACTTGACATGGATTAATATTTATGGCCTAAATTGTCGAACTTGAACGCATGCCTACCTTCTTATGTTGAAATTACTGTAATTGAACTATAACTGTGAAGCTCGTCACTACTTTCAGTCCTTTATTTAGTCTTGTTGCTTACTGAGTTGGTCGTACTCACGCTACAACCTGCACTTCGTGTGCAGATCCAGGTGTTTTCGAACACGGTGGGTGTTGATTCCTTTGCACATTTGATCTTTTTTAGAGATTTCAAGGTAGTTGCCCGGCGCTTCACAAACCTTGTCTCTCCTTCCCTATCTTTCCATTTTATGTTTTTAGTTTCAGACTATTATGGACAATACTCTCAGATTTGTGATGTTTAGACGCTCATGTACTCAATGACACTTCGATGTTGGAAATTTCGATATTGGTTTTGACTTTCTATCCATTTCGAGAGTTTTGTTAATTAAGATCTGTGTTATTCTTATTTTTCATTTTAAAGTGTGGAAGTATTTTAAAGTATCGGCTTGCCTAGTATCATGTTAGGCGTCATCAGGAAAGTCTAAGATTTGTGTCGTGACAAAAGCTGAATATATATTTTCTTCCTTACTGTTTTTAATGTTTCAAGATGAGCTTTTGACGCCGTTTTAGGAGACCAAACTAGCTTAGCTTCTTCAAGATTTGAAAGAAAAGGTGATTTGACAAGAATTATTGGTTGCTTCCCCATAAAAACTTGAGAATGACATTTTAGGTGTTTTTTTAAGGAACTATTAGTTGTTTTCTGAAAACCATTTGACATTTTCTAAGCACAATTACGACATGTATACTCGTTGGAGTTCATTGACTATATATGGATTTTTACAAATGCAATTCACAATTTATGGTGGAATTAATTGAAGTACGTAATTAACAAACTTCTCGATATGACTACTTTTAACTTTTAGGTATAATTCCTAATTTTTTTTTTGAATTAATCAAATCTTATCCACACTTATATTGTCGAGACACTATGGAGAAACGATTTCAAATGCATCAATAAGAAATCGAAGAAATTAAGGAAGAAACATCTATAGAGAAACCTTTAGAGAGAGAGAGAGAGATTGTAAAATTCAAACGAAGAAAAAAAAGGCTGCAAATAGTAAGCTAACGAATCGACAACTAATGGCCGTACTCGTACAAATTGAATGAAAGGGACAGAAAGAAAACGATAAAACCAAAATATTTTGTTAGATTAAATTGATTTACAATGACATATTAACATGTAATCCTTTGTAGAAAATTTGATATATCAATTTAAACAAATGTAAATAAAAAATTCGATTAAATTATATTTGATAGAACAAGATTTCTTTACACTATCAGTTATATATATATATATATATATATATATATATATATATATATATATATATATATATATATATATATATATATATATAGGGATACTTGACATTTTATAAGGCCTTTACCCAACTTGTGCTTAAATAAAATATTAATTATCCTCTGACAAAATAGTAAGAAAAGTGGAGATGATAATCTCACGAGTGAGCTTTAATGGCGGTTGAGAGAAGCCATGTGTACAGAAGCTTCTAGAAAGTCTTTCCTTTTTGTATTATCAGAGAAGAGAGTAAATTGCTTTTTTACAATGTATCAAAAAAATGAATTGGAAAGATTAAAAAAATACTACAGTATATCTACTCCTATTTATACTACTTATCATGTACAACTGATAAATACACATGTGCTTTAATACCCCTCCTCAAGTTGGAAGGGAGGAACTCACAGCCAACTTGCTAAGTAAGTTGCAATGCTTCACTCCTGTAAGGGGCTTAGCGAATATGTCTGCCAGTTGGTCATTCATGGAGATATGGTGCAGCGTAATGACTCCTTCGTGTACCTGATCACATACAAAGTGACAATCCACCTCTATGTGTTTGGTGCGTTCATGGAATACAGGATTTTTGGCTATGTGAAGTGTTGCCTGACTATCACAGAAAACTGGAACAGGCAGTGTGAAGGGGACTCCCAACTCTGCAAGCAATCTAAGTAGCCAGACTAATTCTCCCACAACTCGTCTAGCAGCTCTATATTCTGCTTCTACTGAGGATAATGATATTGTCTGTTGCTTCTTTGATTTCCAGCTGATTGGACCATCACCTAGTAACACAACATAACCACTGACTGACTTCCTTGAGTCAGGGCAAGCTGCCCAGTCTGAGTCACAAAAGGCTCGAATTCCATAGTCCTTGTTGTTGGATAAAAAAATTCCTAAATTTGGATCTCATTTGAGATATCTCAACACATGGTAAGCAGCTTTCAAGTGTGTTTCTCTAGGGCTTTGCATAAATTGACTCAAACGTTGCACACTATATGATATGTCAAGCCTAGTATTGGTTCGGTAGTTCCACTTTTCCACTAGTTTCTGAAATGTGAGGGGTCAGGTAATAGAGCCCCATCATTTGCATTCAACTTGGTTGAGGATCCAGTGGAGAAGTCATGGCATAATACTTCATACAGTCAAATTCTGACAGTAGGTCCATTGTGAACTTCCTTTGTGATGTCAATACCCCATCATCTTTGTATAGAATCTCCAAACCCAGAAAGTAATGTAGTTTTTCTAGGTCTTTTATTCTGAAATTCTCATGTAAATATATCTTTAGAGCTCCTATCTCTTCCAAATCAGTCCCTGTTATTAGAACAGCATCTACATAGACAGCTACAAACACCATTGAACTTCCATGCTTTTTTTAAAATAAAGAGTAATCCAGTAGAGAATGTGTGTATCCCTTGGAACAAAGGGCTTCAATTAACTTCTCATACCATTGCCTACTTGCTTGTTTCAAACCATACAAGGATTTGTTCAATTTGCACAGTAAATCTAACCTTCCAACAGCTAGACCATGAGGCACTTCCATGTGGACTTCTTCATGGAGGTCTCCATGAAGGAAGGCATTATTTACATCTAATTAAAAGATGTTCCATCCCTTCTTTACTGCTATTCCAATTAGAGTCCTAACAGTTGTCATCTTGACAACTGGAGAAAAAGTTTCTGTATACTCTACCCCAGCCACTTGAGTGTATCCCTTTACCACTAATCTTGCTTTTAGTCTCTCTATACTACCATCTGCTTTGTGTTTTACTTATAGACCCATCTACACCATATTTCTCTTTTTCCAGTTGGAAGGGGGGCAAGACTCCAAGTGTGATTGGCACAGAGAGCTTCAAATTCCTGAATCATGGCTACTTGCCAGGCAGGATCAGCAGTTGCCTCCTCATATGAACTGGGTTCAGTCTCATGAGAAATGGTTCTGATCAATTGCCGACTTTCAGAACTTAGTGCATTGAGTGTGACACATTGGGCATTGGGCATAGATGCACTGAAAGAAAGTGAGGTAGTGCTTTGGTCACTACTGGAAGGGGAGTAAAGTTTATTTGTTTGCAACTTGGGTAGTGAATAGTTGTAATCTCTCAAGTAGGTAGGAATTTTGTGGGTTCTGGATGGTCTTCCTAAAGTTTCATTAGGTTGTTGTGTTGGTGAATTAGGAATATTATAGTTGTCAGGAATGAGAGAAGATTCTTCTGAACTTGAAGTTGTTTGAGGACTGGATTCCCTTACCCCTGGCAGTAAAGAATCAAGTGACACTGTTAGGAGACATGTACTAGGAGAAGGAGGAACATGAGGTGACCCACGAGAAGGAAATAACTCATATGCTAGATTTGCATTTATTTGAGGGAATGAGGGAAAAACACTATTGAAATTAGAATGCAAGACAAAAGGAAATACATTCTCATGAAATACAACATCCCTTGAAACATGAATTCTTTTTGTTGCTAGATTCAGCACCTTGTAACCCTTTGTCCCAAAGGGATACCCCACAAATACATGAGGTGAAGATCTGGATTCAAATTTGTCTTTGTGAGTCTTTAGGGTTGTAGGAAAGCAAAGACATCCAAAACTTCTAAGGTGTGAATACTTGGGTTTCCTTTTGTATAGAAGTTCCAGTGGACATTTATTTTTGAGAGTGGTAGATGGAAGTCTGTTAATCAAATAGGTTGAGGTGAGTATACATTCTCCCCAGTATTGCATGGGAAGTTTGGATTGGTACAACAAGGCTCTAGCTGTCTCCAAAAGGTATTTGTGTTTTCTCTCAACTATGCCATTTTGTTGAGGAGTGTATGGACATGTTATTTGGTGTATAATTCCCTCAGATTGTAGGAAGGAAGTGGTTTCAGAGTTTATAAACTCAAGACCATTATCTGTTCTGATGGTCTTGATGGAGCAATCAAATTGGTTTTTTCACCATGGCAGAGAAGGCCTTGATTACTTGTAAGGCATTGATTTTGCAACTAAGCAGATGAGTCCAAGTACATCTGTTGTAGTCAACTACTAAGGTAGTGAAAATATTTATTCTTGTCATGTGTTGACACATGATAAGGCCCCCATAAGTCAATGTGTAAGATTTAAAATATTTTGGTTGTTGTTGTAGTTCTTTATGAGAAGGGCAATCTATTTTGTCTAGCCATTGGACATATTGGGCATAGAAAGGGTTGTTTGGATGAGAAGTCAAAAGGTATGGATTCAATCCCTCTCATCTTGACAAAGGGTACATGTCCCAATCTATTGTGCCACAAAAGATCAATCATGTGTTTATCATTCACAGATGTATTACATGCAGAATTAGTATTTCTTTCAAATTGCAGATCAGAATTACAGTCACGAGAACAAGTGTATGGTTCAGTCACAACAGGGAAAACAGAATTGTGCAAGCTAGATACAGTATGTGAAGCAGAGTGAGAACTAATGCTATTGACACTGGTTACACTAGATGAAGAAGGTTGAGTGACTACATCACATTTATTTGATGCACTAGATGAATTGTCAAACATTGAAGAGTTAGGTTTGCAGGGATCTGTTTTGTAAATATACAGACCATTCTTACTTTCACTAATTTCCAGAGGCCTCCTCAGTGAAGGGGCCTGCAGAAGGATGCAAACAAACTTGGTGAATATGACAAGGTAATCGAACTGGATTGTCAGACAGTGAACTGAGATTAGGTTGAATTTGAAACTGGGGACAAAGATGATTCTTTTCAAAGTGAACCTAGGACTCATTACGACATCTCCCATTAGTGTCACCTTCACCTTATAACCATTGGGTAAAGTAACTAGGAAAGGATAGACTAAGGTTTTTATGTTAGTTAGTATGGATCTATTATAGGTCATATGGTTTGATGCCCCAAAGTCAAGGATCCAAGAGTCAGCAATAGACTTAGGCACTCATATGAGTCAGAACCAGAATCAAAATGAGTCGAGCAAGTTGAAATACCTGCAAAGTTCACAACTCCTGATTTCAGTTCATTTCCTCCGTTTCTAGCATGAAAATTCTCCAGGATGCTCACTAGTTGATTGTACTGTTCCTTAGTGAGACTTTGCATAGCCATGTCTCGTTCATGTGCAATCCCATTGCTTCCATCTACACCTTCAATAGCACTTTCTCCCTGTACATTGGCAGCAATTCTCTTCCCTCTATTGGTCATTGGATCCTGGGGATAACCATGCAGTTTATAACACATTTCCTTAGTGTGACCTTGTCTCTTGCAATAATCACAGAAAGGTCGTGGCCTATTCCAAAAGTCTCTTCCTCTATAGTTATTGTTTCGAGTTGTATTTCCTTGCTGATTATAGTTCACATATCCAGCATTGTCTCCAAGGCTTGTCTGTTGACCAAAATTTGTCCTGAAATGATTTCCTCCTGATCTGTTGGCACTTAGTGTAGTGGATTCCATCACCAATTGGTTGTTAGGTTTGACCTCTCTTTGTTTCTCCTCTTGGATAAGAATTGAAAAATCTTGTGCAAGAGGGCAACAGATTCATCATTAAAATGCTCCCCCTAACAACAGTATAAACTTCATTTAGCCTCATTAGGAATTGAATCAGCCTTCTATCTTGCTCTGCCTTCTGCATGTTCGCCTTAGCACCACATGTGCAATTTTACTTGCACTGAGCATGTGCATTTATTATGTTTAGTTCTTCCCAAAGTTTCTTCATCTTAGTATAGTACCCAGTGATGTCTAGGATTCCTTGACTCAATTCATTTATCTCCCTTTGCAATTGATACAATTTTTCCCCATTCGTCTGGTCGTATATGTCTTCAAGCTCTTTCCAAAGCTCCTGAGCATTATTAACATATTGTAAACTATCTTCCAAATCCTTCGAAATAGAGTTTAAGATCCACGATGTCACCATGTCGTCACAACGTTCCCATTGATCACAGTTAGGATCCTGAGGTTCTGGCTTTCAGCACTTTCCATTTATGAATCCTACTTTATTCTTCACTGATAGAGCTCTTAGAACTCCTCTTCTCCACGATCTATATCCTGATCCATCAAAAATCGCCGGTACAAGCACAAATCCAGCACTCTCAGAAGGATGCATGTACAACAGACTGGTCGAATCTGAAGCCAGATTCGTGAAATCCATCATGTTCTCATTGTCAGCCATGATTATCGAGGATCGATTTGAAGAATCGAAAGGAGATTCGAGTTTTGCACAGGAAGAGAGATTATAGCGAAGTTACACTCGAACAGAAAAGAGAAACGACCGATCGGATTTAGGATCGAGAGCTAAGCTATAATACCATGACAAAATAGTAAGAAAAGTAGAGATGATAAGCTCACACTGAGTGAGCTCTAATGGTGGTTGAGAGAAGCCATGTGTACAGAAGCTTCTAGAAAGTCTTTCCTTTTTGTATTATCAGAGAAGAGAGTAAAGTGCTTTTTTACAATATATCAAAAAAATGAATTGGAAAAATTAAAAAAATATTATAGTGTATCTAGTCCTATTTATACTACTTATCATGTACAACTGATAAATACACATGTGCTTTAATATCCTCTCACTAGTTGAAGCTTGAGCTTCTTAATTCGCACAATCAAATGAGAATTTCATTATGTGTGAGTATCTTTGTATGACAAAATTACCTTTTGATTTCTGTCTCTTTTTCTTCTTTTTCTTTCATTTTTCCCGATTATTTCTTTGGGTTATATTAGGTAGTGTGTCAACATAGAAGACGTTTTATTTAAATCCTGTACTTTCTGTTCCACCTGATAAGTCATTATAAGATGTAGTTTGACTTATCAACTCTAATATTTATGATATAGAATCGTATACGGTTAAATCGGGTCCATCTTATTTTACTGATTAACCGAGATTAGGGGGATGAATCGAGGATCAGTCCCGTATTATATAAGATCGAGACTTGAGAATAAGGTATCGAGTTCGGGATTCGAAGTACATGTCGAGATCGAGACCAGTGATGATCGAGACCAAACGGGACATCGAGCAAGACCGAAGACAAGTCAGTATGATAACGGAAAGTCGAGATATCCGTGACTGGTCGAGGATCGTGGCGGAAATCCCGGAACGGATCAAATCAAGAACGGTTATTTAGCTAATCATGTGATTTCCTTTTGTAATTAGAATTATACCATAAGTGAAATTCCCCTACTATATAGAGGGGAGTTCTAATCATTTGTATCCAATTTATTCTCGCATATCAGAGCAATACAATATCCTTTCTCTCTTATACTCTATTGTTCATCAGTTTACTTCATACTTCATAACTTTATTATCAGCCAGTTCGAGGGCGATCTAGCTCGAGGGATGCATTGCATTTCAATACCGGTTTACTTTATTTACTGTTAATTTCTATTATTAATCACCACATTTATCAATTGATACTAGGTAAAATCACGTGTCTTTGAAACCACTTATAAGTTTAATTGTTATCCGATTTTAAGGGTAAACAAAAACATATTCATATATACAAGTTGAGTGCTTAATTCGTCACCTTTTCATTTTCTTGATCAAAATGTAATATTGCATCACCCATATCATATTAGACTAAGCAGATAAATAACTTGTCTCGTTCGTTGCAGTCAGTAAATCTTTTCTATATATCCTTGGTGTGCTAATGACCTATAATATAGGTTATTTAACTTCTTTCAAACAAAAATTACTTGATTTAAAAACCTTATAAATCCTTTTTATTGCGGAATTTAAAATTCAACTACTCATTTTAGCCTTTGTTCAAGTGTGGGCAAATATCGGGACATCTCGTAGAATAGTTTAATTTGGTGTATGAAACTCTAAATATGTCTTAGAATAGCTTAATTTTGCAAACCAACTTGACACTTCAGTATCCAAAAAGGTTTAGGATATTATATTGAAGATAATGTGCATGTCCGAGATTTTTCTATCTCTATATTATCTTATTTCTATTATTTACTTGTGCCATCACTTTCAATCGGTTATACAAAAGAAAGCAACACCAAATCATTTACCACTACTCGATTTTGGTTCTTCCATTAAATTAAGAATGTCATGAAAATATCACTTAGCTATCATGCAGGGACTTAAGAATATTGCTGTCCAAAACAATCTCTCCCCTTTAGAAATCGCCTCGGACTTTGTTGACGCAATTAGATTGACTAGTTTTAGTGTATGTACATTGCACGTGTGATTAGCGTCAATAAGTAAAATATGTGTATATGAAGAATATGTAACTCAAGCTATCAAATGCTAGGTTTTAAAATGCCTACATTAAGTTAATATATAAGTAACTTTAATTTGTACAAAGAAAAGTATAGGAAGATTTCATTTATTTAAACGAATACAAGAAAGAAAATTAATTAATGGCAACTAAGAATATGTTTTGTCTTCTAATATTTCATTCTTATTATTTTTAACGTGTGCATTTTTAACAATTTGACTCTTACTACTATATTATAATCTATTTTATCATAAATTTCGAAAAGAAAAACTTGAATTTTTCGCAAATTTATTAAATCAAAGACTTTTTTGGTTAATTAGGATTATTCTTAATGTTAAGGATTTTTTTTATTTAAATCTTAATAATATCTCATCCCAAGTTTTAAATATTTAATTATTATTATAAAATTTATCCAATAAGAATTTTACGTTCAATATAATAAAAAAATCGTTCAAGATAAGCGCATCGCGCCTGTCCTATCTCAATGAATATTTAAATTATGAAATAAAAGTATAAGTTCCTGACAATAGTCATTAATATTGACATTGTACGTATACCTAACTTAATTAAGAAAAAAATATCTAATAGAAATCCTCAATCATCAGTTAATAATTCAATTTAAAATTTATGCCACTTTTTTAATAAATAAAGTTAGCATGCTTCCTTTTCAGTTTCAGTAGTACACATAGTCATTGAAAACATAAATAGTGGATATAACTTCACAAATATAGAAAATAACTAATAATCCATGAATTTCATATGAACAAAAAATCAAAGTGCCCTGACAATGAGAAAAGACATTCAAAGAGAATACTTAAGTAAGCTAGTAAAATACACCGGAGAATGACTCATAACTATATTTGAAAGAGTATATTTAGTTTTGATATATCATTATTCATGTGGAATTAATATTTAAATAATTATAATACTGATTAATTCCATTTGTGATTATATTTGAAAATAATTAGTCTTATAAAAACTCTAAAAGTTATTTTTAAAAGGTAAAATGATTGATACACATTTCGATTGGAGAACACGCATTTTTTTTTAATTTGAAGGGCATATATTTTGAAAAAATCATACAAAAAATTGTAGTAATTCTTGTAACATGATATTGAATCTAAAATGATTGATATATCTGTTTTTTGGTAATTAAACTATGATATTTATTATATATTTTTATTATGATTCTTCAAAAGTCCATCAATAAAAATAATTATATTTTTTTTAGAGATTTAAAATAAGGAGGGCCGTCACGTAGTTTTTAGAAGAAATTAGTTTACACGTAAAAAAAAAAGAGCACATATATTTTATATTAATTTGACGGGCATATCCTTTGGAGTAAGCTTACAAAAATTGTAGTCGTTTTTGACATAATATTAAATCTCACATGATCGAAATTGTTATATATTTTTATTATAATTCTTCAAACAGTCATCAAATTAACACTAATTAAAAAAATTATATCTTTCTTTTAGAGCTATTGGAATGAACGGCTATGTCATATAGTTTCAAGGAAAAAAATAAATAATTAAGTAACAATGTAAGGTCTAAAGCAGACTAATTCGAATGTGTATTTTACAACCAATAACTTATTACGTATACAAAAAACTATACAGGGCCATTTATTGGAATAGATGAAAAATAAAAATAATAATAAATGTCAACTTATTTTGACTACTTATTATTTTATTCTTATTTCTTCCATTTTGAATTTTAATCAAGTTAATATTTAATATTATATTATAATTTATTCGACTTTATTTTTTAATTTCTTTCAATGTCGGTGGTTTTTTTATTGAAATATATCTATTTAAGCCAAGATTTTGTCAACCTGAAGAAAGTTTTACTTGTATAATGAATTTGAAAAATAATGAAATTAATTCTTTTTGCTAATTATCTATTCCAAATACTAATTATTTATTTTCATCAATAAAATATATACATTATATTTTATTGATTTAAATTCTTAATATTATCTCATACCGAATTTTAAATATTCGATTATAATTATATTTTATCGAATAAAAATTCTTTTGTCAAATTGTAAGAAAATCAAATGAGTGGAAAATAGTTTTGTATCTTTTAAAGTATGTTATTATATAAAAGAGTTTCACCTAAATCAAAACATAAAAAAATTTACTATGTCATCTTCCAAGAACGCCGTACGTTCTCTTTCATTTGTGATTTTTTTTAAAATTTTACCCAGTTGAATTGCTGGGCATTGTTGTATTCAAAAAGGATCAATGAGGGGGACTGTGCCTAACCTCATAAAATACAACTTGGTGATTCCATCACCCAAAACAAGCACCTACAAAATTAAAACCAGAGGAACTATATACAGGATCTCCCTCTGGGATGAAAAGTATACATCTTTTAACTAACAAAAAAGTTGGCTTTGTCGAATTTGGTTCTGATGCTTGGCATTTGCCACTTATCCAAGAGGAAGACGCCTTTAGCACATGTAGGTAGTTGTTGATATGAGTTGATAATAATACTATTACCCGATGTAGAAGCCATTTTCGCCAGACAGTCTGCAACTTTGTTGCCTTCTCTGTAGCAGTGTTCTATACTCACGTTGGCCTGTTTAATAATCAATAACATTCTATCCACCATTTGTTTGATTTTCAAGTTGTTGGTGTCCCTATTTATCAACCTATTTGCAATCACTTTGGAGTCGAGTTCTAGGATGAAATTAGTATAGCCTTGTTGCTTGCACCATTTCAATCCGAACTCAGCAGCTAAAGCCTCCGCAATATTGTTGCTATCACATTGGACCGCCTTCAAAAAGGCAATAATGAGATCCCTGTTGCTACTCCTTATGATTCCCCCTATTCCTGCTTTGTTGTTTTCCTTGATGTAACTGCCATCAGTGTTTACTTTGATAGTACTCAGATTAGGAGTCGACCAGAGCACTTGCTTCCAGCTATGTACTGGTTTCAACCTCTCAATTCTTTGGAAAGAGTCTGGCCAAGGGAGGAGGTTATCCCAGGTTGGTATAATCTTTGAAATAGCACCTGTGATGCTCCAGATAACTTGATGTACCAACTTATTAGGTTGAAACTTGGTCTGCTCACCATATCTACACGATGTCCACTCTTTCCATATTTCCCACCATATTGTTACAGGATCTATCTAAAGGACTAGGCTATGGACCCTGTTCTTCGAGCTTGTATCCCACCATCTCTTGAAGGTACCCACTACTGGCTCTATTTGATGCCTTATGCCCAGTGGATTGCCAATCACATTCCATGCTATCTTTGCTGCCTCGCTTTCATTGAATACATGTTCCATAGTCTCTACATGCGGCAAAGAACAACAAGAACATCTAGAAACAATGTTAGTGCCAAATTTACCAATAAAATCATCAAATGTGAGTCGCTTTTTGAGTAACCTCCAAGATAGGAAAGATATTTTAAAAGGAATGGCTTTTTGCCAAATCTTACTAATGAAGTTATTCTTTTACTTTTTCGTTCTCACTAAATGTCAGGCCGATTTTTTATTAAAGTGACCGTCCTCAGCTAAATTCCATATTGGAAAGTCCCGAGAGTTTCTATTTCCAATTTCCACCTTAGTAATAGTATCAAACAAGTGAGGGGGAATAGTGATTGCCAATTTGTTGGTGTCCCAGGTACCTTCCTGGATGAAAATTTTAACAAGAAGCTTGGGAGACTTCCTCAGGCCCTGAACAATCTTGGCCAAGGCACCTTTGCCCGTCCAGTTATCCCACCAGAAACTAGAGTTGCCTTCTTGAATTTTCCATAAGATATTTGGTTCAACTTTGATCCTTGCCTTCATTAAATCTCTCCAAATGTGTGAATCCGATGGGATAGGCACTTTGTTACCCGAATGGGCTTTCTTGCAATATTTAGCATTAAGAAAAGTGGCCAAAAGGGATGGTTGGGTCCTGAATCTCCACCATCTTTTTAAGGAAAACGTCTTAGTGATATCATCCATACGCCTGACCCCCACACCCCCTTCATCCTTAGGAAGGCACAGGTTGTTCCAAGAGGACCAGTGATAATTGTTTTTTCCTTCCAAGGATCCCCAGAAGAAATTGTTAAAATATTTTTCCATTAATTTGATGATGCCTTTGGGAGGATTCATGGCAGACAAAATGTAGGTTGGCAAGGAACGGAGGACATGTTTGATTAAGGTTACTTCCCCCCGTAGGATAACATTTTTCCTTGCCATCCGTTGAGTCTTTTCACAATCTTGGCTACCATGCCATCAAAGATGCTAATTTTCTTCCTTCCATAGTAGATTGGGCATCCGAGGTAGTTGAAAGGAAAAGGCTTATCCATATAACCTGAGGTTCTTCTGATTCTATTTATTCTGGTAGAAGAAGTGTTTGGAGCAGTAATAAAGAAGCTCTTGTAGTTATTCACTTTTTGACCTGAAGCTTTTTCATACCTTCTTATCCAACTTTTAATGAGCTTTAGCAAATGCTTATCACCTCCAGTGAATATCATGATGTCATCAGCATAAGCAAGGTGGGTGATGATAGGCCTTCTATTGTCCATGGAGAAATGAGTGAAGTTGTGGTGAGTAATAAGGCTGTTTAATGACCTGGAGAGAACTTCAGCTCCGATAATGAACAGGGAAGGGGATAGAGGGTCGCCTTGTTTGAGACCTTGTGATGATATGAAGAAACCTCTTCTGGATCCATTAATGATGATAAAATACCACACATTACTAACCAATCTCCAAATAATATCTATCTATTCTTCTGAGAATCCAAACTTTCTCATGACGGCCATTAGGAAATGCCAGGACATTCTATCATAAGCTTTAGCCATATCCAACTTGATGACCACATTACCCCCATTGTTGTTCTGCCTTATGTTGTGAACAATCTCTTGTGCTAATTGCACATTGTCAGTTATCAGCCGGCCCTTGACGAATCCACTTCGGTTCAAGGATATTATTTTCTCAATCATAGGGTTCAGTCTTCGGGACAGAATTTTAGAGATGATTTTGCTTGTGAAGTTGCTCAGGCTAATAGGCCTGAACTCAGATAAATTGGTATAGGAGTCAACTTTGGGAATAAGAATCAGAAAAGTGTGACTGTAGAACTTTGTCATAGCCTTGCCATTGAAAAACTCCTGTACAAAGTCCACAATATCGCTCTTGATGATATTCCAACATTTATGATAGAAGGTGCCATTAAATCCATTCGGTCCCGCTGCACTAGAGGCATTCATACTAAAAACAACATCTCTATTCTCCTCCTCATTAGGAATAGCCTTGAGTTTATCATTATCATCCTCATTGATGCAATTAGGTATACAACTAAGGATCTCTTGATTGTTGAATTGGTGATGAAGGTTAAACAAGTGTTTGAAATGGTGTACAACAACCCTTGAGATGCTCTCATCTCCCTGTATCCATGATCCATTATGATCTTTGACCGTATAAAGGTGAAGCCTACTTTTCATGTTTCGAATTAAGCTATGGAAGTATTTGGTATTGCTATCCCCTTCTTCATGCCATTTCTGTTGGGATTTATGTCTAAGGATCGCATCTTGCATACCGAGCCATTTGATGTATTCTGCTTGGCCTTTATAGAGCTCCTCTCTGGATTGATCAATGTTGTTAATGGAGTGAATTTCCTCCAGATTTACCATTTTATCTTCCCAAATGCTAACTTGTTCGAAGACATTACCAATGGTCTCTTTCGACCATCTAGTAAGATTTATACTGAGAACTTTCAGCTTCTGTTGTAGCCTCCACATAGGGTTTCCAAGAACTTGCATTCTCCAGGTCTCTTCTACCAGGTTCATGAAAGTAGGTTGTTCAGCCCAAAAATCGAGGAATTTAAAATATTTGATGCATGCTTGAAGTTCTTTTTGACATTTAATGAGGAGAGGTCTATGATCTGATCCTGTTCTAGCTAAACGTTTGACCATATTAATCTGGAACAGTTGGGTCCATTGGTCATTAACAAATATTCTATCGAGCCTCTTCCAAATCCTTTTTCTATCTTTCCAGTTGTTGCACCACGTGAATTTAGGGCCTATAAACCCCAAATCCAGCACCTCACAATTATCCATACAGCTACTAAATTCAAAACTTTTATGCATTCTGTGGGGATTGCCCCCTTTTTTTTATCTGGTTCTAACATTACGTTGAAGTCACCCCCGGTGCACCAAGGACCATTGATGTGAGTGTGCAGATCTTCTAAGTTGCTCCAAAGCTCTCTCCTTTCATTCTCAGTACATTTGGCATACACAGTTGTTAGGAAGAGATCACAATTAGCAGGGGTGTATTGCATTTTGATGGTTAGCTGCTGCTCTTTATTGTCGACCACGCTAGTTTGAAAGTTTCCTTACCATAAAAACCAAAACTGCCCATTCTTGTTGGCCATCCTGTGATGAAAGCCAAGGTATCTCATATACTTGTCAATTATATTCATGCTAACAAAAGGTTCGAATATTGCTACGAGCTCCACTTTGTACATGTTGATGAGTTTTTTTTTCCTTGGAATGGCTTTTTTTTATTTCACTCCCCTAATATTCCAAAAGATGAAATTAATCATAGGCCGAGGGGGAATTAGTTTGTACTCTCTTTCACCTTGGAAGAGTTATTCTTTCCTTTATTCTTCTGTTCCTTCTTTTTGTTTTTGTTCCTTTGGATCAGAGAGAATCCTTCATTACCACCTTGATTGCTAAGGCCGTTTTGCATTTGGTCTTCAGCGACTCTTACAGTAACCTTGTTTGGGGAGATCACTTCTATTTGATATCAGTTTTCAATGTAGGCAGCGATTTATTTATAGACGATTATGGAGAATCAAGATCTTGTTAGACTGTCATATTAATCCCCGACAATGCTTTAATCTCTGATGGGACAATGACTGAACCATCGTTAGTGATGAGGTATTTGGTAAGGTCATGGTGGTCCTGTTGATCGTTGGTTTGCAGCCTGTACATCCTTCCCTTGACTCGAATTCTTTTGGATTTCAGAATATTCTTGGACTAGCTGTTATGATCCTTCGATTGTTCTATTTGTAGGGCTGGATTCACTGCATTCCTTGTTGCTTGAGTCGTTGTTTCTGTTATTAGATTCATCATTTTCCTCTTTATCAATGTTCACTACTTGAGCATGGTTGTATTCATTCATCTTTCCTAGTTCTTGATGCAGTTGCTTGTCATGGTCCACCCTATTTTTGTTAGCCCTTCTGTTGTCGTTGACTTTACACCATATTGGTTTAAAAGAGATTTTGGATTTCTTTTGAGGAAGTCTCTTTCATTTGCTATTTTCCCTCTTCTGTTTGGTTGTTCTGGCCTTGATATCTTCAACCATTTCTTTGCCTTCAGTGTCTAACCTGTTTTGGTTATCACCAGCATTTCTAAATTGTTGGCTGGGATGCTTGTTGGTGTTATCCGTCTGCTGAATATCGACTTTCTCATCCCTTTGTTTGATCGCTTCTTTTTGTATATTCTTAGGCAGTTCTTCTGTTTCTATGACCTTGCTGCCTTCTCCCTTACCATGTTCCTTACAGTTCTCAATAGCAGTAATAGAATCAGTCTCATGGTTATCCTTATTTCTCTTGGTTATTGCTTCTTTCTCATCTGCTGTTTTCTTCCTTTCAATTGCCCTGCAGTTGAGTAAATTATGGCCTAACTTCCTGCAGAATTTGCAGTATTTAGGAATCCCTTCGTACTCGAGCTTTTGGACAAATCCTTTTTGAGGAGCATTATCAAAAATTTTTCCCACATAAACAGAGTTTGGCTGTGGCTTCAGCAGATCAATCTCCACTCGGACCTTAGCTACACTTGGTCTTGTTCTACTCCTAGTCGCTAAGTCCATTTCGAGAGGGGTGCCCACAATGCTCGCAACTTGCTTAACATACTGCCATGTATGCATATGAAATGGGAGGTCCGGGAGAAGAACCCAAACAGGAGCAATCGGAAGATCTTCCTCCGGCTTAAAATCAGGAGACCACTTCTGTAGCCACATTTGTTGCCCCTCTATTTCAATAACACGTTTGAACCAAACCATGGAGAATTCATCTTTATTAGTAAAATCTAGGAACACATTGAAGTTGTCATACACCCCAATCCTGGATGACCCTTTTAGAGAAATCAGTTCTTTAAATTTTGATCTAATTCTATCAATTTGGGGCCTAGGTTTAAGAAACCTGCCCACCAAAGTAAATTTGCATTCTGATGCCATAATCCCGTAGTAGTCAGATGCTTTGAACAAGATTGCCGGCATTCCATTGTGTGTAGTGTGAGTAGCGATTAAAGAGTCACGATTTTGGCGATTAGGACACACTGTTGAATTTGGGGAATTGGTGATCGTTGTCGCATAGAAGATTTTGCCTTCAATTGCTTCACCGGTCTACTTCGCCTGTTTATTAGCAGCGTTTTGCCCATCCAGACGCACCGGAATGACGCCGTCTGACGGCTCCATGGGGAGGCGCGTGAGTTTACTGTCTCAAGAAGTTACCATTGGAGTTGGGGAAGATAGAGAGTATCTTTTTATGATTACTTGACTTAATCCTAATCTCGAACTTAAAAACACGCATTGTATTTTTCCTTTTTGATTGAATTCTTGGTATATGTCCAAAGGGATAAAGTTCTAAATACCAAATGGTTACTTCCTATTTGGTTAGTATTTTTAATTCTTTCATTTTCTTGCCATTTATATACTCCTATAATTTAAGTGTAAAAATTTATATAAAATAAATGATAATATTTTTGAAGTTCTAAATATTAAAATTTTTTACGTAATCCAAATAAGGAAGAATGTAATATATAAAATTTAGTTGATTTGTATTCCTAAATATTAAGAAAATAATTAAATGGACAATCCTACATATTAGAAAAATAACTAAATGAGTATTCCTACATATTAGAAAAATAACTAAATTACTATTTTATCCAATGTAAACTCTATTTTTAAAGGGTAACAAATGAAATGACATTTCGCTAAGAGCATTCGTGCTTTTAATATAACTAGCCTCTATAGACGTGCGTTGCCACGTCATGTATATAATTATTGTCATTTAGTAGAAACTTTGTGTAAGAAATAGTAATATTTTTAACCGCATTAATATTTAGAACATGTAGTTGAATTATGAAATAGAAATTAAAGTAGTAAAAATCTAACTGCATCAACTTTAATTTGCTTTCGTTCATCAAATTAATGTCAGGAGGCATGTGCTTGCTCCCTTATTTGGTATAGTTCATCACGCTTGTATCCTCTTTATCTTTCTTCTCCGCCGAACACGACTAATTTTAAAAATACTTATAAAGATAGGAGTATGTATCTTTAGTTATTTTTGCTTAAAATTTCGGGAAAACTTGTACATATAATAAGTCTCTTATACATGAAAAACTCATCTATTAGTTACTCGAGGGCATGATTTTTTTTAAAGGTATAAATGAAATTAAGCTTGTACTAGCACAATTAGATCATGAACATGAAGAAGTATAGAAGGTTCATCAATGGTGAAGAAGAAGATGATGAGGAAGAAGATGATCAAGAAGACGATTGAAGAGAGAGTTAGAAATAGAGAGAGAAAGTAGTGAATTATGTGTATATCATATTATTTTGTGTACACTTGATACAAAATGTATTGATTTACTTATACACAATCAATAATGAATTAGATAGCCAATTAACTAACTATTACTCACTAACCAATACTATAACTAATTAACAAACTAATAACTAGCTTATGGAAATAACTAACTAATCTTACTAGTTTGTTATATTATTTTATTTTACTACACTCCCCCTCAAGCTAGGAAGTGCAAAAATGTTATAAACTCCTAGCTTGGAGTTAAGATATTCATGTTGTACTTTGTTGAGGCCTTTAGTTAATATATCTGCTGGCTGATCCTTTGTATGAACATATTGNTGGTTGCTTAACTTCAATATCAATTTCTTTGAGTAGACCTACCATCCAGATTATCTCTGCAACTATTGCTGCAAGACTGCGATATTCGGCTTCTGCTGAACTTCTTGAGATAGTAGTTTGCTTCTTAGATTTCCATCATATTAGAGAGTCTCCCAATTTTATTAGATAGCCTGTGACCGACCTTCTGGTATGAGGGCATGCTGCCCAATCAGCATCACAGTAACCTGTTATTGTACTGTTTGTATTACTTGACAGAAGAATCCTTTGGCCAGGTTGTTTTTTCAGATATCTGACTATTCTGAGTGCAGCTTCCATATGTGACTTTTTAGGATGTTGAAGAAACTGACCGAGTGTCTGTACACTAAAAGCAATGTCTGGTCTTGTCATTGTAATATACAACAGTTTTCCTATCAATCTTTGATACACAATGTGATCTTCTAATTCTTG